>JAWPHD010012236.1:0-77360 GCA_037043455.1 Cyrtodaria siliqua
ACAGCATGCAGTGTTAAGCCTTTTGGGGCTTATTGTTGGCGCATCATGCCTAGTTCGGTCTTGCACATTATTGTAATATTTAAAAAAGAAATAACTTTCAAGTGATTAAATGAAGAAACATTTTACTTAAGAGCTAGAGTTTTGAATAAACATTTTATTTAAGCCTTTTGGGGCTTCACTAAGGGTAAGGCTGTTGTACCATGCCCTCTTTTGTTTAAGCCGATCGGGGCTTCATATTTTTTTTAAGCCTACTGGGGCTTCATTAAGGGTATCAGGCTTATGGGCCATGTCCTCTTTTGTGAAACATGTTAAGGGCTGCCATTATATATGTATGTGTTGCCGGTAGGCCGCTATTTGGAGCCGCGCCCAATATTTGCCAAAACTATTTAATATACGATCAAACATTTTAATAAAAGATAATATTTGCTTGTGTGTTTGTCAAGTTGGTGCCTTCCTAATAATAATATTGACATAATTTCATGTCTGTTCAAACTTTGTTGTTGCCATCGATGATGTGTAGAGGAATGTTGTATCAACATCTGTATAAGCTAACTGGCTGAATTTTCTAGATTTCTGGTAACACACGGAAGATTATTATTAATTATTTTAAAAAAACACACAATGTAACGGACAATACAAGAACCAAACATTGTTCACATCATGGATACGTATGTCTATTATAACTAAGATGTTTGAAATAATTTTCGAATATAAAATATTTATGTTCTTAATTTCTTAAACCAAACACCGTCATTCAACAAGATAACATAAATTACGGTACGTAGACTTAATAACACAGGTATCAAAGGTATAAACAGTACGGAAACAACATTTTGTAGTTTAAAAAGCATAAATAATGTTTAAAATGAGTTGTTAAAATCAATTATGTTTAAAGGAATGCTGTAATAAAACTGTAATAGTTTAATAGTTTGTTGGATGATTTGTTCTATTATTCTTTTAACATGCAGCAAATAGAAAATGATTTAAAAACACACAATGTAACGGACATTACAAGAACCAAACATTATTAATATCATGGGCATGTATGTCTGTGATAACTGTAAGGTTTGGAATAATTTTCGGATGTAACATCAATAATATTCTGAATGTCTTACGTTAAAAAACTTAATAAAACAAGGTTCTGTAAATTACGGTATCCTATAGTTAGAAACGCAGGTATCCAAGGTATAAAAAGTAAGTGAAACGAAAGTTTGTATGATAAAAGGCATGAATAATGAAGACAATTTAAAATACAAACCCTTTCTTTCATACATTTTTAGTCTTTAAAATGCAGTAAAATTAATTATTATTTTATAGGTAACGTTTTCTACACCCAGTATCACGATAAAGCCCCAACGCTCAGATGGCACACATGTTCCAAAATGCTCTACACATAATGGGCTTTCAGAAAATTAGGGTGTACAAAATTCCCCCTGGGTGGTGGGGTGTGGGTTCTCCTACTAGCTTACAGCCTATGGAGGCCATATGGATGAATTATTGGTGTAAATCCAAAAACCACACAATCATCCTTATGTATCCATCGTGCATATGCACTAATAGTTCTTGAGCTGGTTATAGACCCCACTCCCCTCCCAGGGGGAATTTTGCAGGGTATGATTTTCTGAAAGTTTATACAGAAAGCTTCAAAATGAGACATGTGTGCCATCTGAGCGTTGGGGCATTTGTGTGTAACGCACGTGACAATTACGTTACCATAACAATTCCAGAACACCTTCAATAAATTTGAATATGAGTAAAACATGCGCATATTACCAACAAATACTACATATATTTATGCTATTTATGAATTGTTTAATTTAGACAGCCTTTTCAACATAATGCAAATATGAAATTATACTGTAGTTTACGTAACACCCTGTTCGTTACCAAAAATCATAAATACAGTTAATAATAACTACATCGTAAGTTACCAAAGGTGGCTATCCACACTCTGGGGGAATTTTGAAGGATATATTTTCCTGAAAGGGTATGCTTTTGCTACAAATGAATTATGTTTGTCAAATGAGAGTAGGGATATAAGGGCGTGACATCCATTTGAAATATCATGTTTTGAAAATGTAATACTCAAAACTTGTTTTTATGCAACAAAACGGTATGTATATTTTATATTATTTGTCAGACATGTAAAAAACCAAAATCGAAAGAAGAAAACATAATTTTCAAGACAAAGTAGTTTACGTTACGTGACATTGACAAGAAATTTACGTTACCATTTAAAGATATTTGTCATACATCTTGAATGTTTCCAGAAATAAAAGCTCTAGTTCTTTACTGAAACAGTGACTATTTTAATAATAAAATGTTATTCATTAAATGAATATATAAAAGAATGAATAAATAAATAAAATGTGTGTATATATAGATGATACGATATGTAAAATAAACACGAAAATTACGTTATTTAAAGTTACATGTAATATTGGACGTTTCCAGAAATAAGGGTGCTAGTATTGTACTTTTAACTATGATATTCTTTTTTTAAATGTAATATAATTCATTAGTATAGGTAAATAAATAAATATAATGTCAAAAAATAAAATAAATGTATAATAAATAAATATTTTAAAATGGCTCATAAATCAGAAAAATATTAATTGCACAATAACCTACTGGGAGCTTATCCGTTATTGACAATGTTTTTACTAGTTATGGCATCTTCCCATACAATGTATTCTGCGTTTGAGACAAATCCCAAAGAATAATAATATGTTGTCCCCATCCAATGTAAGTTAGTCTTGCCTTATACCTGATTACTAGTATTTGGACAACATAATACTAATAATACTAACTCTTATCAACGACAGGCAAAAAAGAAAGTGACATTGACATGCATTTATCTTCACTATAACGCCTATGTCCAACGCCTATATCCATTGACCATTGGAACTACCCCAGACACATTGCAGTATATTTAATGACACCCTGAGTCTTGAAACAACCCATCCCCGGGTCAAATGAATTTCTCCAAAACAGCAGAGTCAGTGTCCCTCTTCCACAAGTCACATAACTATTCAAAAACGATCAATCAACATGCAAATTGTCAGGGTAACATCATTGGATTCAGTAGAAAGTTTGCAGCATAACAGTAATACCACTGGTGCATTACACGTCAATGTAGAGCAAAGCTGCTAGATGCCACTCTCCAAATGGCAAATATGGCATCAGAAGTTGTTTCTTAAACAAAGAACAATGAAAAAGACTTGAGAAGAGCCACAGAATCTATCATTGGTTTCACAAACCCAATTCCGAATTGATATCAATAACTATGAGCTATACCTCAGATCGTCTATACTTCTGCATAGAGAGATGTAGATGATGATCTATTACAGCATCAGGCTGAGAAGACCATGACATATTTGTCAGTGCTTGTTAATTGACACGCCGACCTGATCTATAACACACTATATTTGGTTAATTGGTTCCCTTATTAATCAGGTATACGACAGATCTTAAGTTGAAGCTATCATATCCTCTAGGATCAGTACCAGGGTCCCTTGCAATAGCTAATGGCAATTAGTTAGAACTGACAAAGCCAAATTGCTCCACTCCTTAGAAGTATCAGTTGAGTCAGCTACACAGCGACCTACTGAATATGTGTATGTGTGTGACGGTAACGCAACACCTCACAATCAGCCTCAGTTCATGGTACGTTTGACGATTTGGCAGAGATGGTGTTTGACATACTTACAAAATCACGTTGAGTCGACTTTGTGACTGACACTTGCGTCGTCCCTAGATATATCAAGTATTTGTGTGCAAGAGGCAAGATGAAACCCCATCTTTCCTGTTTTCAGGACCGAACACGAAGATTTATTACGATTTGAAGAGTTACATGAGTAATCGTGGCAACACGACACAATTCATTAATCGCATTTTCGGCCGGTGGAAAACGGACAGATATGCACCAAACCTCCAAGGTCATGAAACCTAGTCTGTCTGGGAAAAATGTCCCCGGCTTACCATTGAAGATGACATATTTGTCTTTGCTGATGGTCAGGAAGATATGTTTCATCATAAGAGAAAGCAGACATCAGAATGAATCAATTCTCACCAACATCAGAAACAATCGTAGTGTATTCTCCTGACACAGACATACTGATCCTGCTTTCAAAAATTGTTTCAGTAATAAAACCGTACATCATGTTTGGCACTGGGATGATTAAAATAGATGTTGAATGTATAACAAATTGTAGAGGTTAAGGGGTCTGACATTTGCTCTTTACTCCCCACACTACATTGCTTTACAAGCTGTGTTACAACCAGTGGCTTTGGAGGGAGAGGCAAGGCTGTTCCATTGAAGATGATTAAAAAGCACAGATAGTTTGTGTCAATTTGGATTGCTCGAACAGCAGCATGAATGTTCGGATGATCTTCAAAAGAAATACGGAGATCACGGAGAGGATAGTGTGCTGCCTATATGTCAAACCTCTTTACACGGATGTCAAATACGTGTTCAAAGAGCCTGACACTGAAGAAGGAAGTAATAATGGGTGTGAGGATATGGCAGCCAACAAACTGATTGCTATTGAGTTTGAAGAAAGTGATGACAATGTATAGAGGAATTATGAGCTCAAATGATGTAATATATTTCCATGAAAATGCATACTATCTTATAGAGCTATACATTTATATTTGTTAGTAACATAAGTAAAGTTCAATTCATTTTGTGAATATGTTGAAATTGCTTAATTTGTTACATTTGATTAATATATGAATACATAAGCAGTTAAAACTGTGCATATACTTTGAATTTGGTAACGTAAAAAATACGGTAGAGTCGTGTACATTTTATACAAACTTCATTTCATTCAATATTTGCCTAAGTACGTAACGTTTAATACATGAGGTAACACATATTAGCTTGACATAATTTCATGTCAGTTCAAACAGTGTTGTTACCATCGATGATGTTTAGAGGAATATTTTATTAACATCCTTATAAGCCAATTGCCCGAATTTTCTAGATTTCTAGTAACACACGGAAAGTTATTATTATTTATTCTAAAAAAATGACACAATGTAACGGACAATACAAGAACCAAACATTGTTCACATCATGGATACGTATGTCTGTTCTAACTAAGATGCTTAAAATAATTTTCGGATATAAAAACTTTTTTTTTTAATTTCTTAAAACAAACACTTTCATTCAACAAGGTAACGTAAATTACGGTAACGTAGGCTTGATAATGCAGGTATCAAAGGTATAAATATTAAGTGAAACGAAATTCTGTGGTTTTTAAAAAGCATAAATAATGTTCAAAATGAGTTCTTACAATCAATTATGTCTAAAGGAATGTTGCAATAAAACTTTAATAAAGTATTGGATGATTTGTTCTAATTTCTTTTAACATGCGGAAAATATAAAATAATTTAAAAACACACAATGTTACGGACATTACATACATTATTAACATCATGGGCACATATGTCTGTGATATCTGTAAGGTTTGGAATAATTTTCGGATGTAACACCATTAATGTTCTTAATGTCTTACGTTATGAACTTAATAAAACAAGGTTACGTAAATTAGGTAACGTAGGCTTAGTAATGCAGGTATCCAAGGTATAAAAAGTAAGTAAAACCAACTTTTTTATTATAATAGGCATGAATAATGAAGACAATTTAATATACAAACCCTTTCTTCCATAGATGTTTAGTCTTTAAAATGCAGTAAACGTAACTATTATTTTATAGGTAACTATTCTACACTCAGTAACACGATAAAGCCCCCGTCGCCAGATGGCACACATATTCCAAAATGCTCTACACATAATGGGCTTTCAGACAAATAGGGTGTACAAAATTCCTCCTGGTGGGGAGGGTTTACCTGTGATTCTGTGATGTTCCAATATGTTTGATTCTGTGATGTTCCAATATCCTTGATTCTGTGATAGATTCTAAGATATTTCATTATTCCATGATGGATTCTGTGATGTTCCAATATCGTTGATTCTGTGATGGATTCTAGACATTTCTATATTTCATGATGGATTCTATGAGGTTCCAATATTCTCGATTATGTAATGTTCCAGTATTCTCGATTCTGTGATGTTTCAGAATTCTCGATTCTGTGATATTTCAGTATTATCGATTCTATGATATTTCGGTATTCTTGATTCTATGATGGATTCCGTGATATCTCAATATTCTTGATTTGATGATATCTCAGTATTCTTGATTTGCTGCTATTTCAGTATTCATGATTTGATGATATCTCGAGATCTCTGATTTGCTACTATTTCAGTATTCATGATTTGATGATATCTCAGTATCCTTGATTTGATGATATCTCAGTATTCTTGATTTGATGATATCTCAATATCTTTGGTTTGCTGCAAGTTCAGTATTCTTGATTTGATGATATCTCAGTATTCTTTATTTAATGATATCTCAGTATTCTTGATTTGCTGCTATTTCAGTGTTCATGATTTGATGATATCTCGAGATCTCTGATTTGTAACTATTTCAGTATTCATGATTTGATGATATCTCAGTATTCTTGATTTGCTGCCATTTCAGTATTCTTGATTTGATGATATCTCAATATTCTTGATTTGCTTCTATTTCAGTATTCATGATTTGATGATATCTCGAGATCTCTGATTTGCTAATATTTCAGTATTCATGATTTGATGATATCTCAGTATTCTCGATTTGCTGCTATTTCAGTATTCTTGATTTGATGATAGCTCAGTATTCTTGATTTGCTGCTATTTCAGTATTCATGATTTGATGATATCTCGAGATTTCTATCATGGCGGGGATTTCTTTATTTACACTGTCCTGTTTGAATGGGATGACAGTAGGGTAAGTCTGAGGTTTGGTGCACCCTAGAACCGGTTTAAACCCCCAGTGGCCTTTGTTGCCACTGACCGTTCCAATGCGGTATCCCTATTGTCAACCCTTTTGTGTTTGTGATGTCGTTTGCATTTTTTATTACTTTTGCCTTCTCGTTTTTCTGTTTGCGTGTTTGTTTTTGTGTTTTGTGGTTGACTGTCGTCCTTGAATGCTGCTTTCCCTGTCCGATATTTTTATCTTTCTTTTGATTTGCTACTATCACAGTTTTCATGATTTGATGATATCTCGAAATCTCTGATTTGCTACTATTTCAGTATTCATGATTTGATGATATCTCAGTATCCTTGATTTGATGATATCTCAGTATTCTTGATTTGATGATATCTCAATATCTTTGGTTTGCTGCAAGTTCAGTATTCTTGATTTGATGATATCTCAGTATTCTTTATTTAATGATATCTCAGTATTCTTGATTTGCTGCTATTTCAGTGTTCATGATTTGATGATATCTCGAGATCTCTGATTTGTAACTATTTCAGTATTCATGATTTGATGATATCTCAGTATTCTTGATTTGATGATGTCTCGGTATTCTTGATTTGATGATATCTCAATATCTCTGTCTCTGGTTTGCTGCAAGTTCAGTATTCTTGGTTTTATGATATCTCAGTATTCTTGATTTGATGGTATCTCAGTATTCTTGATTTGCTGCTATTTCAGTATTCAGGATTTGATGATATCTCGAGATCTCTGATTTGCCACTATTTCAGTATTCATGATTTAATGATATCTCGAGATCTCTGATTTGCTACTGTTTCAGTATTCATGATTTAATGATATCTCGAGATCTCTGATTTGCTACTATTTCAGTATTCATGATTTAATAATATCTCAGTAGTCTTGATTTTATGATATCTCAGTATTGTTGTTTTGATGATATTTCAATATCTCTGATTTGCTACTATTTAGTATTCATGATTTGCTGCTATTTCAGTATTCATGATTTGATATATCTCGAGATCTCTGATTTGCTACTGTTTCAGTATTCATGATTTGCTGTTATTTCAGTATTTTTGATTTGATGATATCTCAGTATTCTTGATTTGATGATATCTCAATATCTCTGGTTTTCTGCAGGATCAGTATTCTTAATTTGATGCTATTTCAGTATTCTTGATTTGATGATATCTCAACATCTCTGATTCAATATCCCTGATTTGCTGCTATTTCAGTATTCTTGATTCTGTGGTATCTCAGTATTCTTGATTCTGTGATGTCTCAGTATTCTTGATTTGATGCTATTTCAGCATCACTGATATTTCAATATCTCTTACTGGGTGATATTTCAACATATAGCTCCACAAACTTTACCAGAACCCCATTTTGATATATCTATACCGAAAAACAATGTAGAGACACATCTGAAGTTTGGCAAGTCCTCTTGCTAGCATGTCCTAGGAAAGAACATTACTAGAACCCCGTTAGGTATACCTCTACCGAAATGGAATGTAGAGATGCACCTGAAGTTTAGCAAGTCCTCTTTCGGTGAAATTTCCCCAATCATCTGAATCGAAATCTAATCATTCTGTTCAAATAACATCAACATCAGGCTTTCTTGTAGGAGTATTTCTATCTTTTCTAATATTGAGCAAGATATGTTGTTGTTTTTTCCATCCCCTAGACCCTTTTCCATTTCTCTTTGTAGGTAGTGGCCATATATCCCTACTTCTTTGTTGTCAATGATCACATGTAGATATGTTCTATCTTTCCTACGAAATGTCGTTCTAGAATATTTACATACTTTGTATGTTGTTTTCGGAATATCTTTGACATGTTTTGTAGAACTCGGAGGAGTCGTTTGTTCAATACTATTTTCTACTATATCATCTAGTACTGTAATTGCTATTCTGGCTTTCTTCTTTCCCAAGGTGTACTACAATTGGTGACTTTGTTTCTTCTGTAACTTTCTTCATTTCATTTTCTAGATAGTATCCAAAAACTGGAACATCATTTTCTTCATAGTACAAACATGGTATTGTTTTCTTTCTATGCTGTGCACACTTTCTGCACATGTAGTCACCCTCTGGCATAAAAATACATCTCACTGCACTTTTCACTTCTTCCTCACGATCTAGCAAATATTCATTTGACTCTAGATACTCTTTTTCACCTTCTAGTGCAGTTTTTCTCTTTTTGCTGTAGTTAATCTTCAATATCTTTGTCGGATTCCATCGTATTGTTTTTCCACTCCATGTATTTTCTGTAGGAGGAAAAATTTCCACTAGTACTTTGTCTAGTATGCATGAACGTGAGTCGCTCCAATTATCATCAATTGTGAGTCCAAGTTTTTCTACTCGTTTACAAATCCTCTTCAATCCTTCAGTAGCATAGACTGTATGATGACTGGAATCGTTTTTCAAATAGCAAATGTTTTAATCATATTTTTTCTTGGTATAATTTGCAGACCCTACCAGATAGTATTTTCCAATAGGTATGCGACTAACATAAGCTATACAATCGAGAAAATCGCAATACAATTGTTCTACTCGTTTTCTTATCTTTTCTATTCTCTTCCTATTTTTCTCATATGTTTTTTCCAACTCAGGCAACTCCTTTTCTTTTTCCTTCCAAACTTTCTCTTGCACTTTTTTGTTCACCTCTACACATTTTCCCTTTTCCTCTTCTTCAAATATCTGTGCAATTATTTTTTCTCTTTTCTTGGCGGAGTTCACTGATCTTTTTCTATCTTTTTCTTGTTGAAGAATTTGAAATGGGGGCTTCTCATCGCCTATTCTATTCTTCCCCTTTCTCTTCCATATCCACTCTACACAATTTGTTGGTGGGAGGTAGTCTGTTGGTTCTATCTTCGTTGTTCTATCCTTGCACTAGCGGATCCAGGGGGGGGGGGGGCGCACCCGGCGCGCGCCCCCCCTAAAAATTCCGAATCATACATGTATGTCCATGTTACTGTAGATATAATATCAAACAATTTCGATGCACGCCCTCAGTATTAAAAAATTTCTCGCTCGCTTCACTCGCACTACGCATAATGACTAATGAGTGGTTTAATTAACACATTGTTAAATCCTTTTATTTGAAAACGAACTTTTTTTATTCATACATGTCCATGTTACTGTAGATAAAATATCAAACAATTTCGATGCACGCCCTCAGTATTTATTTATTTTCGCTCGCTTCGCTCGCTTGACGCATAATGGCTAATGAGTGGTTTAATTAACAAATTGTTAAAACCTTTTATTTTAAAACGTACTTTTTTATTCATACATGTATGTTCATGTTACTGTAGATAAAATATCAAACAATTTCGATGCACGCCCTCAGTATAAAAAAATGTCTCGCTCGCTTCGCTCGCTCTACGCATAATGACTAATGAGTAGTTTAATTAACACATTGTTAAATCCTTTTATATGAAAACGGACTTTTTTTATTCATACATGTATGTCCATGTTACTGTAGATAAAATATCAAACAATTTCGATGCACGCCCTCAGTATTTATTTATTTTCGCTCGCTTCGCTCGCTTGACGCATAATGCGTATGAGTGGTTTAATTAACAAATTGTTAAAACCTTTTATTTTAAAACGGACTTTTTTATTCATACATGTATGTTCATGTTACTGTAGATAAAATATCAAACAATTTCGATGCACGCCCTCAGTATAAAAAAATTTCTCGCTCGCTTCGCTCGCTCTACGCATAATGACTAATGAGTGGTTTAATTAACACATTGTTAAATCCTTTTATTTGAAAACGGACTTTTTTTTATTCATACATGTATGTCCATGTTACTGTAGATAAAATATCAAACAATTTCGATGCTCTCAGTATAATTTTTTTTTTCGCTCGCTTCGCTCGCTCAACGCATAATGGCTAATGAGTGGTTTAATTAACACATTGTTAAATCCTTTTATTTGAAAACGGACTTTTTTTATTTATACATGTATGTCCATGTTACTGTAGATAAAATATCAAACAATTTCGATGCACGCCCTCAGTATAACAATTTTTTTTCGCTCGCTCGACGCATAATGGCTAATGAGTCGTTTAATTAACACATTGATAATTCCTTTTATTTGAAAACGGACATTTTTACCCAATCAATGCACTACCGCAACCGTTTTAGGAGGCTAGAAACGGACCCGAAAATTTACCAAAATCTTACGCCCCCCCCCCCCCCTCCCCCCCTAACCTGAAATCCTGGATCCGCCCCTGTCTTGGAAGGATTTTGATTACAAAGGATTGTTTTCGTATTTTTTTCTTTGGTGTAGCATTCTAGCGGAGCAAATAGAATTTTTCCATTTTCGTATTGCAGTATATCAAGCACTTATATTGGGCAACAACAAATAAAAAGCCAATGCTGTTATAGCATACTTCTTTGCGTTTTTCCATGATGCTTTTGGTGAGAATGAAGACCCTGCAATTCTACCAGTGTGAGTGTTACAATATAAAACAATGTACAAAGTATTTTGATCTCTATCTAGTATAATTATATTTCTATCAATATTCTCTGCTAGATTTGTCCATTGATTTTTTACTGGTTGTATAAAGAATATGTGTTCCTGACAAATGGTTGTGGTCTCCGTATTTTGAAAGTTCAACTCCAGTACATCCTCGTTTTTGCACATCTGGGTGTGAAAATGTATTTCGCAAACGTTCAGATTTGGAATCAACAAAATCAGCCAGATGTCCTCTGAATACTTTTTGTACATCCACCGCTTCAAATTTGAGACTATCTTCTTGTATATTTTTGTTCTCACAACATTTCCATCCCTTGTTTGTATAGTGGTGAAGACATTATTTCCGACTGATTTCGTATTCTCTGGAATTTTGGGCTTTTCACTCTGCATTCCAGAAAATAGGCTCTTCGTTGAAATAATCAACCAGACTGGATCTTTTCATTGTTCCACAATAGTCTTTTGTGTAATCTATAGAGTATATTCCTAGTCCCACACTTTCTAGAAGTTGACAGAGATTCATTTTCTTCTCTTCCCCTACATCTATGGGAATGTTTGACACCTCTATCTTTGCAAGTACATTTGCTATTATTTTTTCTTTCCATATGCGTTCCCAGTTTTTTATTGCTCTACTACTTCTATGTGATTCAATTATTTCTATAGTTTTCGAGAAACTGCTATTCTGATTCTTGTTCAATGTACAGTTACAGATTTTGACATTACAATAGTCTCGCCCATGTCCAATTGTTTTCATTATCGTAACCCTGATCTTCTTTCCAAATATAAATGTAATTTAAGGACTCTTCTGAGACAAGGACTATAACAACCTGACTTCTATGGTGACGTGATTTATAAACTTCGTAAGATTCTTGGTCATGATCACTTTCATACTATCTTTGTTAAACTTGTTAAAAAGTTTATCAAAAGAGGTTATGACCCTATCATTTTGCAACGTACTGCATGCTTGGTGGTGGACCCTTTTACAGTTCGCAACTATGCTTTCCCCTTTAATTGTACGATGACCGGACAGGCTGTGGACCCCATGATGACGCCTACCTAAAGCCCAATTGGACGGTGGCGTTTGATGTTTGTCTATGATCTTTCTTGTCGTGCTCTTAATTGTTTATTCTCTTGTTGCTCTGGCTTCTGCCAAGTCATCGAGTACCTTCATCGTGGCTTTCTAGGCTATTGTTTTTTGTATTATATTTACACGAGCATATTTGTGTTTTACTTATATTGCCTATTGATGCTGCCTTGTTGGTTAGAGATTAGATCATGGCGGGGATTTTTTTATATCAGGATTTTTAATAATGTCTCAAAAGTTTCCGTAACTCCTCTAGGATCACCTGTTTTGAGGAAATACCATATAAAATCTTCTTTCAAAAATCATTTAGTTCATTCAAAACGCACGGTGTTTCCCTCTATTAATAAGTGCAATGCTAAGAGGTGCAGTTGTTGCAATTATTTATCTTGCAAGTCCACTATTAAATCAGCTGTTAATGGTAGATTGTTTAATGTATGTCTAGCTTCAAATGTTGATTGACGTACATCTCACGTCATTTATGTTCTGACTTGAAATGCACCAAATTGCGGTATACAATATGTTGGACAAACAGGTCGTTTCTTAAAAGTTCGATTTCGAGAACACAAATATAATGCAGGTATTCCTAAAAAGTTAAAAAATTACTTGTACCAACACTTTCGTCAGTCAGGTCATAATTTTAGTAACGTAGCTGTTCAACCGATTGAATATATAATTTTTGATAATGATGCTACTAAAAGACTTAAAATAAAAGCTAGACATATTGCTGAACTTAATTGGATGACAAACTTACAGACACCATATCCACCTGGCCTTAATGACAATATTTATCAAGAAGGAAATATTTCAAAAGATCCTAATATTGAGATTTTTTCTATATTTTCTATTCGAAAGCGTAAATCTAGGTCTCACGGTCTTAGGCGTAATGGTAACATCAAACGTAAATCGCGTGTAATTATTTCTGTCGCTGATTTACATACTATTCTTAAACAGTCTGGACAGCACTCTATGCTTTCACGGCTTACCTTATTTGTCCATTTCTTCACTGAAGTTGATCGACGAGGAAGCAGACAAAATTTTCATTCGTACAGATCCCTTGTATAACACTGCTTTCATAGTTCAAAGCTACATACAACATGTTCTCCGACCCCATATTGACAAGGAGTCTGATCACGTCAGGCATTTTCTAAAACTACAATATATTAACAAAGGTATTGATTTTATTGACATGCCTAGTATTTTTCGAGATGCTCATGTAGTTGATTATATCCCAAAATATTTCAAAAATTCCAAAAATCCTGTAATTTGTTATTAGTACAAAAAGCCTATTAGAAATATTATTTTAACTACAACAAAATCGTTTCTGAACTTGATATTATAAATAACACTCCTAAGGAATGTGAATGTAACACATCAACATTTTGCTATGCTCCAGCATGTCATGTCATCACTGGTAATTTTGATATTGTTGATAAACGTATTTGGCATTTGTTTTCGAAAGGTCCTAAATATAGATTACCTTAAATTATTGATTTTAATGCCTATCGTGACCAGATCGCACCATCCATTGAAGATTTTAGTATAAAATGGTGTCGTAGAGAACATGCGGACCCAAACTCGCTTTCTAATTGGAAAAAGTCAATTCTTAAAATTATAGATACACGTATTAACTTTTATAAAGATAACACCTCTTTACTTCCTCCGAGACCTAGGTTTTCCTTCCGTAATTTAAAATCGGGAATTCAGGAATTTCATAATAAATTTGTTTTAGTTCCTGCCGATAAAGCAGCTACTAATGTAATTATTGTTTGACGCCTACATTACATCAATGTTTTATCTCTGGAACGTTTTATCTCAGGAACTCGGCAGCATCAATTCGTATACTCCAGTATATTCTACTGAGAAGGATGTTGTTTCCACACATATCACTCGGTGAACTACTTTCAAGGCTGGGGTAGACGAAAAGCAAAACAAACTGCCTACTATGTACTAGATTCCTAAATTACATAAAAATCCATATAAGGCCCGCTTTATTTCGAATTCTACTGCCTGCACTACAACAAATATCTCCAAACTTTAAACTTCTTGTCTTACTGCCATTAAAGATCACGTTAAACCATATTGTGACAAAACTTATGAAAACTCTGGGATTAATTTGTTTTGGTCTATAACAAATTCAGGAGACTTTCTTGATAAATTTTTCAATAAACGTCATGTTTCATCTATAAGCACTTATGATTTCTCTACACTATATACAGCTTTACCACATCTAGACCATGAGCCATACACTTTTTTGTTACCATCTCAAGGGACAAATTCTTACTAGTACCATGTTATTGAGTACCTTGTAGAGAAACAAAAAATCCATGATAGCAGTGCTAACACGATAGCTGATTCCTGTTATTAGAGTTATCTCCCCCTTTTAAATAAAAATCTGGTTTCTTTAAAAAATATTTTTCTCTGAAACTACAATAGCTACAGGTCCAATATTTTGCATTTTTAATAGGGTTAGGGTCCTCTACCAAGTACTTTTAAAATGGTGACCCTGGGGTCAAATATGGCCCAGTCCCAGGGGTAACATGAAGGAAAACTTAAAAAAACAACATTTTCTCTCAAACGTAAGATCTAAAGGTCTAATATTATGCATGTAGCATAAGCTTATGGTCCAATAGCACATTTGCTTAAATGGTGACACTGGGATTATATTTGGCCCCGTCCCAGGGGTCATATATTTATATAGAGTCATATAGAAAAATCTTTAAAAAATCTTCTTCTCTAAAACCGTAAGAGCTAAATGTCTAATATTATGCATGTAGCATAAGCTTATAGTCCACTAGCACATTTGTTTAAATGGTGACACTGGGATTATATTTGGCCCCGTCCCAGGGGTCGTATATTTATATAGAGTCATATAGAAAAATCTTTAAAAAAAAATTCTCTAAAAATTCATAAAAGAGCCAGCGGTTTAATATTTTGTATGTAACATAAGCTTATGGTTCTCTATCAGTTTTTTCATATCATGACACTGAAGACAAATATGGCCCGGTCCCGGGGGTCACAGTTTTACAAAGAGTAATATAGGAAATTCTATATGCATATTGTTTTCTGAAACTACAAGAGCTATAGGTCTAAAATGTTGCATGTAGCATAAGAGTATTGTCCCCATACCAAGTTATTTAAATGGTGACCCGACAGTCAAACTATTACATGGAGTTATTTAGGAAAGGCTTGGTTAAAATTGATGACAATAGGGTCAAATATGACCCCTACAGGTTCTCATTTTTACGTAGATTCATATTTAAAAAATATACTGTTGTTATTAACAAGGCCAGTGGGACTATTGTTTATGGCTTGTAGTTAAATGTAGTTATAAGTTAACTGCAATTGTTTATTAGAATGGGATTTTCGATAATGTATTACATTATAAAGACTTCAATAATTAAAACACTGAAGTAAATGTCTACTTAAGAATGTTAACAAATCGCATATTGAACAAATCCATCAACTAACATCACAAAGGAGACCACTGCATTGTCAACTCGTGGCAAATAAAGAAGTTATTTTACGTTTATACTGTTCCTGTTTAGGTGTTTGTAATACAACTGTGCACTCTTAAGTAGTAGCACCGGTATGTCAGACATAGCTTATAGAGTATAAATATGTAAGTATAACCGTGTTCACTAAGTGTGAACTTCGTCTTCTTCTTTCAATTAAAGGGTTGTATTCTCAGAATGTGGTGTACCCTGTGGTTAAACTGCGCTAGCCCAATAAAACAGATGACCTTCTCTGTCGCTATGTTACAATGAAAATTATTCAAATACAGTGGTGATTTAGTTGATGAAGATTTGTTTGTGTGGTTTTTAACGTCATTTGTCAGCATATTTTAGGCTATGTATGACGGTCGATTTATTTGTGGTGGAAGCAGACCACCCACTTATTCCTGGGTAGAACCAGGACTGCTTACCTCCCGCCTTCTGTAAGAATCGACACGTTCTCTCTTACAAGTTGATGAAGAAGAGGGGAGGAGCAGGCATAGTAATAAGCCTGGTTATGAATGCCTCTACAGTGTCGGTGTTGGTGGATTGAGTTGGGAGAAGATTCCTGATTGTCCGTGGGTAAAAGGAATATTTCTATACATCCTTCTGGACAGAATTGACGTGGTGCTTCCTTGTGAGGTCTTCGTTAAAAGTTGCTGTCGACTACTTCAAGTGTGTGGCCATGTAGTTGATAGGATGTGTTGATTGGTGTGGCTCTGATAACTGTACATTTAGCTGGGTGAAATAATTTCATTTGCCAGTATTCTTTTCATTTCTCAAGAGCTGATAGGTTTTTCTGAAGTAGTAGCGATACTCTGGGTATCGATCCTTATATGTAAGTGTCTACAAAATGTGTTATCTTATATGTTTTGCTATATTATAATATCAAGTAATATTATTTAAATAAGATAATCTGTACTGGGTATTCTTAACTGCATTTTATTATCCAAAAGCCTTAATTGCCAAATTTAACCGGAGGCCCCGGGTTCAATCCTCCGTGGTGCCACTGAGTTCCGTCGGTGTGTTCTTGTGCAAGACACTTTCCCTCAGCCTCGTCCGTCGGATGGGGACGTACACCGGGCGATCCCGTGTATCGGTCTATCCTCCGAGCACGTAAAAGAACCATAGGAATCTATCCGATAATAAGAGTAGGGCAGGTTCCCGGATTCCTATGTATCCTTCCCCTCTCTCTGGGGCGGCTCTAAATAACCTATACTGTGTTGTGAGCCGTTAAACAACATTCAATTCAATTATATATAAGGCTTGCACTGGAGAAGTACAACAACAACCTTAAAACACTTCTGCGACTAGGAATATCAGAACCCTTATTTTATGGAAATGTTGTCTATAAACTTCGGAAGTTAAAGGATCTGGCGGGTTTCCTGACAACTTTACAAAATTAATCAGGAAGTTTTCATCAGAAAACGGTATGACCCTTTAGTATTACAACGCACTGCATGTTTAGTGATTGACCCCTCTACAGTCAGCCATTAAGCTTCACTTTTCCCTTGTGCGATGACTGTACAACCTTTTGGGAATCTATGATTGCACCTAATGAAACCCCGACCAAGGGAAGTAGGTGCATGAGCTTTCGTCCCTCGGGTTTACTGGTCGTACCCTAGATTGGTTTTCTCTTTGACTGCAACTGCTGTGGTTGTTCAGTAAAATTCTGGATACATCCTGAGATGTTTCTTTAGCTTTACAACGACATCTAGTGTTTCTTTTGTTAGTTTCTCTGGATGTGGACTTTATTGTTAGAGAATTCCTTTTGATGGGATGTAGTTTTGTCTACACTGTCTTGTCTATTTGGGCGCTGAAGACAGGATAATAGCGAGGATTGTGTACATATAAAATCGATTCAAGCTAACCTGTAGGCCTTATTGCCTACTGACCGTTCCAAGTCGGTAACCCTGTCTTTACCACCCTTTCTGTTGTTTTTTGTCTTTTTCATTGAATGATTAATTAAATATTGCTCCTTTTTTGTAGTACAGTGCGGACCTACGATGCCATTGCGTTTGGACGCTGTGGTTTCTATAGGACCATATGTCTCATTTTTGCAGGCATATTGCAACTCGATATACATGAAGCCAACTTGCTAGATAATATTGACCGTTGTGAACCCAGCTTCATATAACCTTCATGACGTTTTAACATTTTAGTTGTATGTATCTTAATGCAGTAACCATGTTTGAGCCCATACAGCCTGCTGATGCGGTGGATAGCACTAGTGTCATGACATCCAGAGTAGCCTGGTTCAAACCTCACAGGCGCCAGTGAATTTCGTCGGTGTGTTCTTGAGCAAGGCACTTGCCCTTTCCCTCATCCGTTTGATGGGGACGTAAACCGGGCGGGCTCGTGTATCGCATTTTTTTTCTCTCCGATCACGTTAAAGAAACATGGGACTCTTTTCGTTAGTAGAAGTAGGGCAGGTTACTAGATTCCTATGTATCCTTCCCCAATCTCTCTCTCTCTAAGGTGGCTCTAAATAACCTTATATTTGTTGATGAACCATTAAACAACATTCAATTCTGTTTCTTTAAAAGTGCATATGAAAAGTACCACCCACAATATAAAGGGTAAAACTATGCATTTTCACAAATCATTTTGGAGAAAATACTCATACTGGGATCAATGATGACCAGTTTAAAACAATACAATTCTTTTTCACTGTTGGCATTGTTACCCCTTCATTAGCAATAAACCTTCTTTTTTGATACCTGTCATTCAAGTTGCACTTGCGTGCGCAAATAAAGAGTTGATGCTTACTAACAGTCCCAATCCTAGGTTAATTCAATACTATAAATCCAATATGAAGGACATCCCAACCTATATAATTAAGATACATATCTTAAGCAGGTGCTCTTGTAACAACTGCACCGATACTAACGAATAGTTGCCATACAATTTGAAGCAAAATGGAGATTTTAAACAGGATTCTATGCTAAACAGAGCTTATTTGCTCTTTATATAACTAAATGAATTGTAACCTTAATTGCATCGTTTAAGATACCTCAATAATTATTCACACAAGCATGACATGCAAAAATGAACATCAAGCAATTAGATGAAAGCGCTAAAATGATATTCTATTAATGTTCGATTTTTTTTATATAAGCTACCTTTTCCAGATTGCTATCATGGAAAAATGTAATCTACATACATTGTTCTTTTCAAAAAGTGATGGTAGAATTTGTCCCTTGAGATGGTAACAATATCGAAAAGTTTGGGTCTTGGCTCAAGGCCTAATCATCTTATCAAAGACAAGCTAATTTCTCTTATTCAAAAAACATTCGCTAGGGAAAATACTACATTTTTGGCCTGTAATAATATTAAAGCGTTTTTTACTAACGACAGTTTAGACAATTATACTATGTGGACTTTCTATGAAGTTTGTGAAGCACTCATCTTCCTATTAGATAATATTTTCGTCAGGTATGGAACCACCGTTTATAGACCAATTGTTGGTATCCCTATGGGTACGAACTGTGCACCACTTGTCACAGATTTGTTTTTATTTTGCTATGAAAGAAATTTCATGTTGAGTCTTTCACCAGATATCCAGGCAGATGTTATTGAAGCCTCTAATTACAACTCTCGGTATCTGGATGCCATATTGAACATTGACAACCCTTTCTTTCCAACTATGGTTAATAATATTTATCCTAAAGAACTTCAGCTTAACAAAGCTAATATATCTGATAATAACGCTTCTTTTCTTGATTTAGATCTCTCGATTGAAAATGGTGAAATAATTAGCAAATCTATGACAAGAGAGATGATTTTAATTTTGACATTGTTAATTATCCCCACTTGGATGGGGATGTTCCCCTAGCAACTTCTTATGGGTTGTGTGTGTCTCAACTTATTCGTTTTTCAAGAGCTTGTACTCGAGTTGAGGACTTTAATATTCGTAATCTTTGTATAACTAAAAAGCTACTCAATCAGGGTTACCGTTAACATAAACTTCGTAAAACCTTTGCAAAATTTTATTATCGTAACCCTGATCATCTTTCCAAATATAAAAGTGATTTAAGGACTCTTCTGTGACAAGGACTATCACAACCTGACTTCTATGGTGACGTGATTTATAAACTTCGTAAGATTCTTGGTCATGATCACTTTCATACTATCTTTGTTAAACTTGTTAACAAGTTTATCAAAAGAGGTTATGACCCTATCATTTTGCAACATACTGCATGCTTGGTGGTGGACCCTTTTACAGTTCGCCACTATGCTTTCCTCTTTAATTGTACGATGACCGGACAGGCTGTGGACCCTATGATGACGCCTATATAAAGCCCAATGGGACTGTGGCGTTTGATGTTTGTCTATGATCTTTCTTGTCGTGCTCTTAATGGTTTATTCTCTTGTTGCTCTGGCTTCTACCAAGTCATTGAGTACCTTCATTGTGGCTTTCTAGGCTAATTTTTTGTATTATATTTACTCGAGCATATTTGTGTTTTACTTATATTGCCTATTGATGCTGCCTTGTTGGTTAGAGATTAGATCATGGCGGGGATTTCTTTATTTACACTGTCCTGTTTTAATGGGATGACAGTAGGGTAAGTCTGAGGTTTGGTGGATCCTAGAACCGGTTTAAACTCCCAGTGGCATTTGTTGCCACAGACCGTTTCAAGGCGGTAGCCCTATTGTCAACCCTTTTGTGTTTGTGATGTCGTTTGCTTTTTTTATTACTTTTGCCTTCTCGTTTGTCTGTTTGCGTGTTTGTTTTTGTGTTTTGTGGTTGACTGTCATCCTTGAATGCTGCTTTCCCTGTCCGATATTATTATCTTTCTTGCTATTGTTTATACCATATTTTTAGCAGCACCTGTTTTTCCTTCGGTTAACATCATCTTTCCTTGTTTTGCTTGAATTGAACATCCTTTTTTCCTAGATACACAAATGCATATATATCATCAATGAATGCTTTTACTATCCATGGAATATATTGCAGTTTTGTTTTTCCACAATTCCCCTTTGCGTAGTCTACCTTTGAAATATCTGATACCAGGTTATTGTCGTAGGCATTTTCTTTTGCTATATAGTATGCTAGATATCTACTCGAACGAATCCCCAAAGTGCTCCGTTCTATCTCCATGTTTCTTTCTTTGGTAGTCTCTTCTGAGTTCATTGTATATAATGTAGGTTTAGATTAAATTTCTACTTTCGGTGAAAATATATGAGATTATATGTATTGATTTGCGACAAAAACTTTGTTCAACCAATCGAGGTTTCCATGTTTATCTTTTTCGACTTTTTTGAAGTTTTTTCAACTGTATAGATATGATTGCGATTTCATGCAGATCTTCTCTTTTCTTTGACTTCTTCCTGGTCTTCTTTTTGGTCTTTCTTGATTTTCAATATTCCATCTAATCCCTGTAATTGTTTTTGTAATTCATTGACATTTCTTCCCCATCTGATCCCTGCTGCTATTTTTGCTCTCAGTGTCCTATCTTCTGGAGACAGAACTTTTTTCTTTCTTTGGGCTACTAGGATTTTCAATTTGTCTTGCAATTTTTCGGTATCTTTCCCCCTTCTTTTTCCTGCTGTTATGTGTCACGGGTCATTGATATCTAACAGGTAGATTGATGTTGCATTGTCCGGCCGGTTAGCTCAATCGGTAGAGCATCGGAACGGTAGTCCGAAGGTCCCGGGATCGAGCCCCGGTCTGGCTGCACATTTTCCTAGCCCTGTGACATATGCTTGCCCGTATTTTTCTCATTTCACTCATATGTAGTATAGTTATATTATTCTTGGTGCTTGTAGCATTATTCTTGCTGTATGTTTGTTGTAATGTCAGATATAAATAGATTGTCTAACTCAACATGCCTCCCGCTTATCGTTCAATATTGCAAAATGTAGAAATATTCCTGCTAGAAGACCCGGGTTGATGCCGTTTTGGGTCGTGTGATTGGGAAACTTCACCGAAAGTAGATTCGCCGAAAGTAGACATAAAATAAAATTGCGCTGTCCTAAAAAGAAACAAGCATTGATTAAATGGAAGGGTTACGATGAGGATTTCAATAGTTGGGTCCTATTTAAGGATATTCAAGACATAAAAATGCGTTAGAGATATGAAAATATAATATATTACTTATTATATATGGAACAAAAATTCGCGGAAGAGATATGCGAAAAACTTGAGGAGTTAAAAAATAAATATCGAAAACTATTGCTATTAGGTAAGCTAGGTCAAGTAGAATATGATGTGATCCGTGCTGATTTTCTAGATACTAGGAAAGGTCAAATTAATAAACGAAAACGATTACTATCGGAAATGGATTATTATCTTAAAAAACTTGATGAAAACAGGGAAGAACTTCTCGATTTGAAATGTGAAATATATGCTTGTAGGAAAATAAAATATTCTAAAATGAAGTTTGATATGTATAGCGATGACGAGGATGATTGTCATGTTCCTTCCGAATTTGTTTGATTGTATTAAAACCATTTTTACCATTTATTTTAAAATCTGGTTTGCCACTTGGCTGGAGGTGTACATCTGTTCAGATTTGAATAAAGTAACACGCCATATTATCAATTATCCTGCGAGTAGTATAGGAACTGGCGGTATCAGCGGAGTTTTCTCCTCGAGACCTCCTACATGACGAGATGGTAGACTTTCATACCGTGACATGCAAATCTACCATCTCGTCATGTAGGATGTCACGAGGAGAAAACTGCGCTGGTAACGCAAGTTCCTATACTACTTGCGTCTTTACGTGAATCAGTCTTTTTCAAAAGATTGCTAAAAAGGTTCAGCATATAAATTTAAATAAATCCGGTGAAATAAAAGCTGTGTCTTTGTTTCAATACATATTTTGTGGGGTTTTAGTGTCTTTTTTAAATTATACACCCACTTCTGCCTGTTATAGATCTATACATATATCGGTCTCTGGATTTGAAAATAATGACAAAATGTTTCATTTATGTCTATTACAAGGCAGAACATTGATAATGTTACTAGCTATGATATTAGTTCAGTAATGTTTTATGGCAAAACAACAACAATAACGGCTCTTAGCTCATGCAATAAGTCAAATAAGTGCTTTACAAGCATATATATATATACTTTATATTCTAATCAAAATGGTAAATTTGATCTGTTAGGTCTGTTGTTTCGATCTCTACATGTACATAATACATTACGTCTTGTGCAATACGTGGCTCGCCGCGGCGGTATTACACCGCTCACGGAATTGCATGGCACCGCATTGCGGCAATAGTTTAGTCGATGTGTGGTATAGTGTTAGTTGGGGGAACGTGCAGAGCGTGTCATACTGCAAATCCGAATCTAATACACCACTTCTAGAGTTACCAACTCATAATTCATGTCACGCATATTCAATCACGGGTATATTAATATTAAGAACCCATGAAAAAAACAAAAAAACAAATTAACATATACATACATTGTTATATGACCTAAGTATGGAAAGCCGCAGGTGACCCTGTGATTATAATTATTTTTTACTATATGTTTAACTGAATTATTATAATCACCACATTTCTACGATGTTGTACGTGTTATCATTATTATCAAAATCCATACATTTTTAGCTCTCTGAAAAAATGTATACATTCTGAAAATGTTAACATTTTCATTATAATCACCACATTGCTACGATTGTGTACGTGTTATCATTATTATCAAAATCCATACAATTTTAGCTCTCTGAAAAAATGTATACATTCTGAAAATGTTAACATTTTTATTATAATCACCACATTTCTACGATTATGTACGTGTTATCCGGCATTATTATCAAAATCCATACATTTTTAGCTGTCTGAAAAAAATGTATACTTTATTAAAATGTTAACATTCTGAAAAAATGTTAACATTCTGAAAAAATGTATACATTCTGAAAATGTTAACATTCTGAAAAAATGTATACATTCTGAAAATGTTAACATTCTGAAAATCGATACATGTTTAGCTGTGTGTGTTATAATTCTAAATCACGCGCGACAATTTATGTCCGGGAGACTTGGCAAAATGTTGTGCTCTGAATATGTATACATTCTGAAAATGTGTACATTTTTAACTGCGTCGATGAGGTTATTATTATTTTCAATCTGAATTTACCGGACGCGTGAACTGCAACTGTTAAGCGTCTCAGATGACAACGAATAGCTGTCAGCGGGTCACAAAGACGATCTCCCAAGCAGTCTGATGACACTGGCAGGGTCAGGGTGTCAAAGAATCATTAATTACAATGCAAGGTAAGAACAACTGGTTTTAAATTTGCCAATAGTTTGAAGTGCATCTTGATTAATGCAATTAAAACATATTATCTTTATTTCACAATGTCTGTGTCTGTACACCCGCTTTTGAGTATTCTAGCACCGACTAAATCGATATTCTACTTTAAAGCAACACAGAATGGGCTTAATGATCCCAAAGGACCTATGTCCCCCTCCACCAACCCCCATCCCAACCCCCACTCGAGACTGGAAATCAACCTTGTTTCCAATTCCAGTGTTGGTTTTGGGACCGGAGACATGTGAAACTGTGATAACTGTTCTATTTTACTTATACATGTTATGGTTTCCTTGTGGTTCCCGTATAAGAATAGGGCCACTCATTTTCTATAATCCAGACAGAGGAGTTAATTAAATCTCCCACAAATGCACATTAATTGTGTCATGTTTTATAATGTTCATTAAGGATTATGTCCCCTTTTTTGGGATCCCATTGAGTGAATTAACAAAAGAAACAAATTAGAACTCAAATAATCCTAAATATATTTTACCTGTAACTTGCAGTTTATTATGTTTACACTTTTATCTAGACGGTGCTATACTTGAATAATGAATACAAACTTGATAACAGTGTTTATTGATCCATATTGATCAGCTTATGTCATACTGGAGGTCATGTATGTATCGACTAATTCACATATTTATCAAGTACTTATTTATAATTCAGGGGTAGCACTGCCTAGATAAATGTGTAAACATACTGAATTGAAAGTTTCATGTAAAACTATTCAATGTTATTTTAGTTCTAATTTTTTATATTTTTCAAATGCAATCGCAAAGGGATTACACCAAAGGGGACATAATCCTTCAAGGCCTGCATCATCATCTCTGTATAGTTTTGAAGTAAACCAAAGGGGGAAACCTCTCGGTTACAGGTCGAGCGTTATACGGCTGACCGGACTACCTGGTACCCAATATCACAATCCCATCCTTGTTGTCTATGAAATAAACCAAGTGGAAAAAGTGAGGCCGTACGGGATTCGAACCCGAGACCCCTCGCTTACAGGGCAGGTACTCTACCAACTAAGCTAACCGGGCAACCAGGTACTCTCACTTAGGTGCTGATTGAGTGGTGGCAGAAAAGAATGATCTGTGCTCCACAGGAAAAAGTGTTTACAATAGAATTTGCAATAGTAATTAATTTCAATGGTTATGAATTTTCTTCCACTGAGAAATGCTTATCACATAGAAATGTAATACATAGCAAAAATTGTGTTGAAAGAGAACCATTACAGGTCTGTAACCCAAGATTGATCACTTGTAATTAGCCTTCATTATGTGCTATTGCAATTCTTCATCACCTTATCTTTAAATACTGTGGTATGAGTTTTATTAAAACTTCTGCACATCTATAATTTATTTCCAGCCATGAAAACTCCAAAACCAGTCTGAAACCACTGCAGCATCATTGGAGGAAGTAGTCATTGTTACCCTGCCGTATCATGTTCACCTAGCAGCACAGAAGAGATGAACCAAACAGCTTAAGGATCAAATAATCTGAATGTTAGCAGACACATTCACATTTGGTCTTCAAACAATCCAGTTTCTACAAGATTTGCACCATACATGCATTAGTTTATTTGGCTTGCTGGAATTATTTAATAAACAAATATATATTAAAAGGACGTCCATGCGGGTCATATTGGACTACAGACTACTGTGGTTTTTTTCTTTTTAATTTAAACCCCAAATCCATTTCTGTAACGTTAAGGATTGTAGGTGCAATAGTTACACATTACAGCACTTAAAGTGTTGGTTCCTTGTCAGGTCAATGTGGCCTGATGACAATACATAATGCATGTTTTCATGACTTTGATGTGGGTGTTATGCTTTTGAAGTTACAATTTCCATGAGGTAATGGTGACCTTAACCTTTGACCTACTGATCCCAAAAACAATATGGTTCCTCTGACCAAGGGCAAAGTGCCTATAACATTTCAGGACAGTGCGTTTTATGCTTTTAGTTATCATACAGAATGCATATTTCAAGGAAGTCATGGCAACCTATAAGGTCAAATACTTTTAAAGGGACACATGGCAATCTTGAAGTCTTTACAATTAGCCTCTTGATTCATGTATCCAGTTCCGGTATCAGTTTTGACTTTAAATCTGCTTGCATATATTTAAATACCATTTAAGTTTTTAACTTTTTTCGTTATTCTATCATAGATTTGAATATATTATTGGTGAAATGTAATCAACAGTTAGTAATATGCAAAAACAATTAAGTTTATACTATTCTTATAGCCGTGTGTGCCTTTAAAGTCAGGATGCAGGTTAAAGGAATGGATAGAGATGACAACGGAAAAAAGGATCCCTAAGTGTCTGCCATGTTAGGCAGGCGACACAGCAATAGGGTTCCTTCTCTCACCAAGGGCAATGTACCACTGACGTTTCATGATGGTTTGTTGAATGGTGTATTATGTCATTTTTCAGCACATTTTAGGCTATAATTATGACTGTTGATTTTTTTGTAATGGAAGCAGACCTCCCATTTTTTGGCGATAGAACCAGTTCTGTATACCTTCCGTAAGAATCGACACTGTCTAACTTGACAAAATCGAGGTCACAGTGGAATTCGAACCTATAGCGGTGAGAGGCGAGAAGGTTTCAAATGCAGCATCATGACCATCCAAGCCACTGAAGCACTTTTCATGAGGGTGAGTTTCCTGCATTTGAATATTTTTCGTAATATTTTGAGTTCTTCAAACCAATATAGACAGCACCATACATGTTGTTAAGTTTAATGAAGATCCAACAAAAATGCTATGTACCTACTTTTGTACGGACAAGTTTAATTCAAGAAGATCTGATGGAAAGAACGGACATGTTTTCCTTTATAAAGATATATATATGGTTTAATGGTACTGTAAATGTGCCAATGGTGCCTCTGCATAGATGTATATACTGAATACAGAATAGTACAGGACATCATATAATTTTTGCCAAATACTATTGTATTATAAAGCACGACAGCAATAAAGTATTGTACTCCAGATGCAGCTGGTACTCCAGATGCAGCTGGTCTTGCAAGAAGACCTCGATTTGATAGAACTCGAGTTGAAATAATTTTGATAAAATATGGAATGGACAACACGCAACAACCACATATTGTGTTTTTTCTTTTATTTCTGTGATACTGCTTAGGTATGTAATATCTGAATGTTTATCAAAGCTATATTTTACAATCAGGCAATGCAATCTTCATATAATTATAAAATAATATAATCTATTTAGAGTTCTAATCTTTATCTTCATCGTATCAACGTTCAACACACACACACACACACACACAATATATCTATCTGTATATAACAAAATTGCATATTTACATTTATTTAGATACAAGCTCCCTTTACTTTCAATGTAACAGGAATTAACAGGAAACGTCAATAATCGCCCCCTAGTGACTATTCTTATTGATGTGCCCCTCAAAATATTGAGGTCAAATATTATAATACACACATTTTCCAAAAGTCAATTCCCCCGGACATAAATTGTCTCGCGAGATTTAGAATTATAATGCACACATTTTCCAAAAGCCAATTCCCCCGAACATAAATTGTCTCGCGAGATTTAGAATTATAATGCACACATTTTGCAAAAGCCAATTCCCCCCGAACATAAATTGTCTCGCGAGATTTAGGTTTATAAGACGCACATGTATCGATTTTCAGAATGTTAACATTTTGAGAATGTATACATTTTTAGAGAGCTAAGGGAGGTAATCGTACGGATGTTGTTATAATTATAATGCACACAATGTCATGTGCGGGTTATAATAAAAATGTTAACATTTTCAGAATGTATACATTTGTTCAGGCAGCTAAAGATGTATGGATTTTGATAATAATGATAACACGTACAAAATCGTAGAAATGTGGTGGTTATAATAAAAATGTTAACATTTTCAGAATGTATACATTTTTCCAGAGAGCTAAAAATGTATGGATTTTGATAATAATGATAACACGTACAAATTCGTAGAAATGTGTCGATTATAATAATTCAGTTAAACATATAGTAAAAAATAATTATAATCACAGGGTCACCTACGGCTTTCCATACCTAAGCACCTGGATAGAGTTTTGATAAACGGTTTTGTAATGTAATGTTGCCATTATTTGGTGGGTTAGTTTCTGTAATATTTTTTCTGATTACGTCAATGAACTTGCAAAGATTTTGTATTGTTTGAAGGTTTTGGCTGTTCATCAGATTTTCGAATTTTTATTATATTAGGGTTTTTATAAAAGCATTGACGTACATTATTCCATGATATTTAAAATGAATTGAATTGGGGTTTTAAGGCGCACCAACACATGAAAAGGTTATATGGCGCCTAAAAGGCATGAACATGCCAGGCTCATCTTCCATGTACATCGAGATAAAATATGGAAAATGGGCCTAGAACCTTCTCACCCTGAACTGCAGAGTTGCTGCAAATTCTACCGTAGAAACTCCATTTACGCTGTAGCCACGTTATTGTTTTTCTGCCACTGCTCTTTTAATGCATATTTAAAATGATCACAAATGATGACATTGGATTATATTATATAGTGATATTCGTCTCCAATATGCCCCATGTGGTTCCGGGGGCCCCGTTTTGTTACGCGGCAAAAATAGGGCCACTGCAGATCCCGTTGGAGGGGTAAACAGAGCGGTAGAACCCCCGCCCCACCCACACCCCGCAACCCCTCAAATTCATGTTCCTTTTATCATTTTTTGTACATGCTCATTAAAGGTCTTCATCATGACCCCTGCATTGTTTCAGGTGCCATCTCGCTCACATCACTAGAGCAGTGAAAGAAAACGTGGCTCCAGCGTAAATGGAGTGTCTACAATAGAATTTGCAGCAACTCTGCAGTTCTGCAGGTGAGAAGGTTCTAGGCCCATTCTCCATATTTTATTTCGATGTAAATGGAGGATGAACCTGGATGTTTATTCCTGCTAGGCGCCAAATAACCGTTCATGTGTTGGTGCGCCTTAACACCCCATTCAATTCAAATCGTCTCCAATATCTTTATTAGTATTATTACATAGTGTACATGACCGTTCATTTACAGGAATGCCTGGACACCTCTCAACTTCAATAGGCAGCCTGTGGTTACTAGTTCTAAATGCTGTGAGAACTCTACAGTCATATTAAAAGTCGATAGATATGGTAAATAATTATTTAACTTGAACGTTTTTTTAAACAATCTATAAATAAAACTTGACGATCTATTGATATCATCATTCCAATTTTAAATGAACTGGTCGTTTAGCTTTTGCTTCAAAGACAGTGCGAACCATTTCCCATTTATTTCATATATTACCATAGTCTTTTGTTTGTTTGTTTGTTTGCTTGTTTGTTTGTATGTTGTTTTATGTCATTTTCAAGACATTTAAGGTTATATATGACGGTCGATTTTTTGTGGTGGAGGCAGACCACCTATTTTTCCTGGGTAGAACCAGTACTGTACACCTCCCGCCGTCCGTAAGTATCGACACTCCTCACTTAAAAGTCGAGCTCCCAGTGGGATTTGAAGCGCAGCGATGAGAGGCGAAGGTTTACAACGCAACGTCGTTAACCATTCGGCCACGGAGACGTTATTTTGTATAAATGAGTTGCTTGATGTTTTTAAGCCAACTGGACTTGAGTTTGTCTTTTTCATGTTTCCTATGTAAAACGTTAATTCTATACTGTGCATTTATTGACTTTAAGCAAGCGTTCGACATGGTCTGGAGACATGGACTGTCGACAAAAATGCTTAAACCCATATTTCGAAGAGACTTTGAATTATAAAAAGATTTTTTGCTTGGCACGGGTTGATTATGTCGTATTCTTCAGAGAATCTGTTTAGTCTGTTATTGATAACTGCTGTGAAGAGTTTTCCGAAACAGCTTAAGCTTTTTATTGGTCGATAATTTTCTGTTACATACGACATAATTTATTATTGTTTTGTTTTTAGCATGGATGTCTGTCTGTCTGTCTGTCTGTGTCTCTGTCCGTCACAAGTCGTGTCCTCTCCATATCTCTTGAACCGCTTGAGGGATTTTGAAATAACTTGGCACAAATGTTCACCATATCGAGACGACGTGCAAAGCGCAAGTTCCAGCCACGTCCGTTCAAGGTCAAGGTCACACTTAGAGGTCGAAGATCATATGCACTATATTTCGTGTCCTCGTCATATCTCTTGAGCCGCTTTAGGGATTTTGAAATAACCTGGCACAAATGTTCACCATATCGAGACGACGTGCAGTCATGTATGTTCAAGATCAAGGTCACACTTAGAGGTCAAAGGTCATATTCACTATTTTTTGGTGTCCTCTCCATATCTGTTGAACCGCTTGAGGATTTTGAAATAACTATACACAAATGTTCACCAAATCGAGACGACGTGCAGAACGCAACTTCCAGCTACGTCCGTTCAAGGTAAAGGTCACACTTAGAGGTCGAAGGTCATATACACTATATTTCGTGTCCTCTCCATATCTCTTGAACCGCTTGAGGGATATTGAAATAACACATGTTCACCAAATCGAGACGACGTGCAGAGCGCAACTTTCAGCCAGGTTGGTTCATATGCATTACACTAAGAGTGTTGGGGGAGACATATGTTTTTGTTACAAATACAATCCCATCTAGTTGCAAATAGTTTTGATTTCTATTTGGATTGACGAAAATCACTATTGCAGATCCCTTTAAAATTGAAATTAGTCCTTAACATTATTTCCCCATAACTCACATACACTCACGTTTTAGCTATGAAAACAAGTTTAGATCATTTGAATATTACGATAAATAAATAGTTGTATATCTATTCAATTTTGTTCCACGACAGTAATTATTGTATTACAGTATGTTTGGCCAAAAACATGATTTATGTTGCTATTATGCCAAGTTTAGATGTATGAATCTGATATTAAAATACATCAATGGATCGTTCTGTGTGAGACATTTTCTGAACCCATCTTCCTTTCTGCTATACTAAGGGTCCATGTATATTTATTATTCATATTCATACTGCCATTCCTGATCCTGATCATGCCTATCCTGATCCTGCATAATCCGGATCCTGATTACTACCTTATTCTGATCCTAATCCTTTTTAATCCTCATCATGCATAAACTTGATCCTAATCCTGAACTTGAACCTTTCAAATCCTGATCCTACATTGTCCTGATCATGAACCTGCCTGATGCTGATCCTGCGTAATCCTGATCTGATCCTACCTTGTCCTGATCATGATCCTGCCTGATGTTGATCTTGGGTAATTCTGATCCTGATCGTACCTTGTCCTGATCCTGATCCTGCCTGATGTCCATTAATGTTGGACTTAAGCAATTTTGTCGACAGACCATGTCTCCAGACCATGTCGAACGCTTGCTTAAAGTCAATAAATGCACAGTAAAGTACTTGATATTTCGAAGAGACTTTGAATTATAAAAAAGATTATCAGACGTTGAAAACGTATTGCGGAACCCTGCTTGGCACGGGTTGATTATTTCGTATTCTTCAGAGAATCTGTTTAGTCTGTTATTGATAACTGCTCTGAAGAGTTTTCCGAAACAGCTTAAGCTTGTTATTGGTCGATAGTTTTCTGTTACGTACTACATAATTTATTGCATATAGTTTTGATTCGTATTGGATTGACACAAATCACTATTGCAGATCGTATTTAGTCCCTTTAAAATTGAAATAAGTCCTTACCAGGAAATATTCCCATGGTAATCATTATTTCCCAATAACTCACATAAAAGCACGTTTAGATCATTTGAATATTACGATAAATAAACAGTTGCAAATCTATTCATTTTTGTTCCACGACAGTGATCATTGTACTACAGTGTGTTTGGCCAAAAACATTATTTATGTTGCTATTATGCCAAATTTAGATGTATGAATCTGATATTAAAAGACATAAATGGGTCGTTCTGTCTGAGATATTTTCTGAATCATCTTCCTTTCTGCTATACTAAAGTATTAAACATGAAAAGCAGCATTCAAGGACGACAGTCAACAACAAACACACACAGAAACAAAGAACACATTTAAAGATGAATAAAAGGCCAAATAAGACATCACAAACACAAAAGGGTTGACAATAGGGCTACCACCTTGGAACGGTCAGTGGCAAAAAAGACCGCTGGGGGTTTAAACTAGGTTCTAGGGTGCACCAATCCTCACACTTACTGTCAACCCAATAAATCGTGACAGTGTAAATAAAGAAATCCCGCCATGAACTACTCTCTAACCAACAAGGCAGCTTTAATAGGCAATATAAGTAAAACACAAAGGTACTCGTGTATATATAAATACAAAAAAACAATAGCCTAGAAAGCCACAAAGAAGGTACTCAATGACTTGGCAGAAGCCAGAGCAACAAGAGAATTGAAGGTTGTAACCTTCTCTCTTAATGACGGTTCTCCAGGAAGAGGAGAAAATTCAAGCACAAGTGAACAAGCATGCGTCTATTGATCAAGGGTTTAAGTATATTCATTATTCATATTCTTACCTCCATTCCTGATCCTGCTCATGCCTATCCTGATCCTGCATAATCTGGATCCTGATTCCTACCTTATTATAATCCTAATCCTTTCTAATTTTCATCATGCGTAGACATGATCCTAATCCTGAACTTGAACCTACCAAATCCTGATCATGATCATACCTTGTCCTGATCATGATCCTGCCTGATGTTGATCCTGCCTAATCCTGGTCCTACCTTGTCCTGATCCTGATCCTGCCTGATGTTGATCCTACTTAATCCTGACCCTACCTTGTCCTGATCCTGATCCTGCCTGATGTTGAACCTGCCAAATCCTGACCCTGATCCTACCTTGTCCAGATCCTGCTCCTGCCTGATGTTGATCCTGCCTAATCCTGATCCTGATCCTACCTTGTCCTGATCCTGATCCTGTCTGATGTTGATCCTGCCTAATCCTGATTCTACCTTGTCCTGATCCTGATCCTGTCTGATGTTGATGCTGCCTAATCCTGATCCTGAGCCTACCTTGTCCTGATCCTGATCCTGCCTGATGTTGAACCTGCCAAATCCTGACCCTGATCCTACCTTGTCCAAATCCTGATCCTGCCTGATGTTGATCCTGCCTAATCCTGATCCTGATCCTACCTTGTCCTGATCCTGATCCTGTCTGATGTTGCTTCTGCCTGATCCCGATCCTGATCCTACCTTATACTGATCCTGATCCTGCCTGATGTTGATCCTGCCTAATCCTGATCCTGACCCTACCTTGTCCTGATCATGATCCTGCCTGATTTTGATCCTGCCTAATCCTGATCCTGATCCTACCTTGTCCTGATGTCCATTTATGTTGGATTTAAGCAATTTTGTCGACAGTCCTGTCTCCAGACCATGTCGAACGCTTGCTTAAAGTCAATAAATGCACAGTACAGTTTATGTTTACTTGATTCTGATATTTGGAAGAGACTTTGAATTATAGATTATCCGCCGTTGAAAACCTATTGCGGAACCCTGCTTGGCACGGATTGATTACTTCATATTCTTCAGAGAATCTGTTTAGTCTGCTATTGATAACTGCTGTGAAGAGTTTTCCGAAACAGCTTAAGCTTGTTATTGGTCGATAGTTTTCTGTTACATATGACATTATGGTGTACGATCAGGGTCATCATTATTTCATTAGTATGATACTATGTTTTTGAGTATGATACTTTCTTTTTTGACTATCATTCAAAACTGTTAAGCATCATACACAATAATTAAGTATCATACTAACATCAACAATAATGATCCTCGCGGTACGTAACGCACGGTAAGATTTAATTAGTATGATACAGTATCATACTCAGTAATTTCAGTATCATTCTAAGTAATTTCAGTAACATACTAACTTATTTAGTATCATACTAAACATTTCAGTATCATTCTAAATAACTTCAGTATCATTCTAAATGATTTCAGTATCATTCTCAATTACTTATACTTATTTAGTATCATACTAAACATTTCAGTATCATTCTAAATAATTTCAGTATCATTCTAAATAATCATTCTAAATAATTTCATCATTCTAAATAATGTCAGTATCATTCTAAAAATGTCAGTATCATTCTCAAAAGTTCAGTATCATTCTCAAAAGTTGTATCATTCTAAATAACTTCAGTATCATTCTCAATTACTTATACTTATTTAATATCATACTAAACATTTCAGTATAATTCTAACTCTTCAGTATCATTCTAATCATTTTAGTATCATTCTCAATTACAAGGTAGGATCAGGGTCAGGATTACTCAGGATCAACAGCAGGCTGGATCATAATCAGGACAAGGTAGGGTCGGGGTTAGGATTACTCAGGATCAACATCAGGCTGGATCATAATCTGGACTAGGTAGGATCAGGGTCAGGATTACTCAGGATCAACAGCAGGCTGGATCATAATCTGGACTAGGTAGGATCAGGGTCAGGATTACTCAGGATCAACATCAGGCTGGATCATAATCTGGACTAGGTAGGATCAGGGTTAGGATTACTCAGGATCAACATCAGGCTGGATCATAATCTGGACTAGGTAGGATCAGGGTTAGGATTACTCAGGATCAACATCAGGCTGGATCATAATCTGGACTAGGTAGGGTCGGGGTTAGGATTACTCAGGATCAACATCAGGCTGGATCATAATCTCGACTAGGTAGGATCAGGGTCAGGATTACTCAGGATCAACATAAGGCTGGATCATAATCTGGACTAGGTAGGATCAGGGTCAGGATTACTCAGGATCAACATCAGGCTGGATCATAATCTGGACTAGGTAGGATCAGGGTTAGGATTACTCAGGATCAACATCAGGCTGGATCATAATCTGGACTAGGTAGGGTCGGGGTTAGGATTACTCAGGATCAACATCAGGCTGGATCATAATCTGGACTAGGTAGGATCAGGGTCAGGATTACTCAGGATCAACATCAGGCTGGATCATAATCTGGACTAGGTAGGATCAGGGTCAGGATTACTCAGGAATAACATCAGGCTGGATCATAATCTGGACTAGGTAGGATCAGGGTTAGGATTACTCAGGATCAACATCAGGCTGGATCATAATCTGGACTAGGTAGGATCAGGGTTAGGATTACTCAGGATCAACATCAGGCTGGATCATAATCTGGACTAGGTAGGGTCGGGGTTAGGATTACTCAGGATCAACATCAGGCTGGATCATAATCTGGACTAGGTAGGATCGGGGTTAGGATTACTCAGGAATAACATCAGGCTGGATCATAATCTGGACTAGGTAGGATCCGGGTTAGGATTACTCAGGATCAACATCAGGCTGGATCATAATCTGGACTAGGTAGGATAAGGGTTAGGATTACTCAGGATCAACATCAGGCTGGATCATAATCTGGACTAGGTAGGGTCGGGGTTAGGATTACTCAGGATCAACATCAGGCTGGATCATAATCTGGACTAGGTAGGATCAGGGTTAGGATTACTCAGGATCAACATCAGGCTGGATCATAATCTGGACTAGGTAGGGTCGGGGTAAGGATTACTCAGGATCAACATCAGGCTGGATCATAATCTCGACTAGGTAGGATCAGGGTCAGGATTACTCAGGATCAACATCAGGTTGGATCATAATCTGGACTAGGTAGGATCAGGGTCAGGATTACTCAGGAATAACATCAGGCTGGATCATAATCTGGACTAGGTAGGATCAGGGTTAGGATTACTCAGGATCAACATCAGGCTGGATCATAATCTGGACTAGGTAGGATCAGGGTTAGGATTACTCAGGATCAACATCAGGCTGGATCATAATCTGGACTAGGTAGAATCAGGGTCAGGATTACTCAGGATCAGCATCAGGCTGGATCAGGACAAGGTAGGGTCGGGGTCAGGATTACTCAGGATCAACAGCAGGCAGGATCGTGATCAGGACAAGGTAGGATCAGGTTCAGGATTACTCAGGATCAACATCAGGCAGGATCAGGACAAGGTAGGGTCGGGGTCAGGATTACTCAGGACCAACATCAGGCAGGAACATGATCAGGACAAGGTAGGATCAGGGTCAGGATTTGGCAGGTTCAACATCAGGCAGGATCATGATCAGGACAAGGTAGGATCAGGGTCAATATTAGACAAGATCAAAATCAGAAAAGATCAGGATCAGGACAAAGTATGATCAGGATCAGGATTTGGCAGGTTCAAGTTCAAGATTAGGATCAATATAGATACAAAAATCAAACAGGAAAACCAGCATTCAAGGACGACAGCCAACCACAAACACATTCAGAAACAAAGAACAAATTTAAAGATGAATAAAATACCAAATAAGACATCACAAACACAAAAGGGTTGACAATAGGACTACCGCATTGGAACGGTCAGTGGCAAAAAAGGCCGCTGGGGTTTTTAATCAGGTTCTAGGGTGCACCAAACCACACACTTACCCTACTGTCAACCCAATAAAACGGGACAGTGTAATAAAGAAATCCCCGCCATGAACTATTCTCTAACAAACAAGGCAGCATTAATCAAGTTTATGCCTGATGAGGATTAGAAAGGATTAGGATTATAATAATCCAGATTATGCAGGATCAGGATAGGCATGATCAGGATCAGGAATGGCAGTAAGAGTATGAATAATGAATATACTTGGACCCTTAGTATAGCAGAAAGGAAGATGGGTTCAGAAAATATCTCAGACAGAACGACCCAGTTATGTCTTTTAATATCAGATTCAGACATCTAAACTTGGCATAATAGCAACATAAATAATGTGTTTGGCCAAATATACTGTAATACGATAATAACTGTCGTGGAACAAAAACAAATAGATATACAACTGATTATTTATCGTAATATTCAAATGATCTCAACGTGCTTTTATAGGATGAGACAGGATCAACATCATTCTAAACATTTTAGTATCATTTTAAATATTTTGAGTATCATTCTAAATAATTTCAATATCATACTAAATAACTTCAGTATCATACTAAACTATTCAGTATCATACTCAAACTTTCAGTATCATATAAATATTTTCAGTATCATACTAAACTATGCAGTATCATTCTCAAAATTTCAGTATCATTCTAAATAATTTGAGAATCATTCTAAATTATTTCAGTATCATACTAAAAATATTGTCAGAATCATTCTAAATAATTTGAGTATCATTCTAAATTTTACCTTTTCAGTATCATTCTAAAACTGCTAGTATCATTCTAAAAATGTCAGTATCATTCTAAATAATTTCAGTATCATACTAAATAATTTGAGAATCATTCTAAAAATTTCAGTATCATTCTAATAATTTCAGTATCATACTAGACTTTTCAGTATCATTCTAAATAGTTTCAGTATCTTACTAAATAACTGGGTCACGATAAAATCTCATAATCTGAGAATAAACGCTACGCATTTTTATACCCCCCCCCCCCCCCCACCCCACACACCCCACCCACCAAAAAGTGCGACGCAATTCTTGTCCGGACTATTTCTCAGTAACATCATGACGTTCCGGTTCGATAATTTGTCACTGAGTTACGGCCCTTTGTATTTCTAATATACATATAATACAAAATTCTTGTCCGGGCTACCTTGTTAGAATTTAGCGAAACTTGCTAGGAAGTATCAATATCCAGTGGAGATGTGCATACTGGCATGACGTTCCGGTTCAATAATTTTCCACTGAGTTATGGCCCTTTATATTTTTAATGCATTTCATACTTGGTAGTGAAAGCTGTCCGCCTGTCCGTAGACGCAATTCTTGTCCGGGCTATTTCTCAATAACTTCTGCTTAGAATTTCGCGAAACTTGCTAGGAAGTATCAATATCGAGTGGACATGCGCATACTGTTATTACGTTCCGGTTCGATAATTTTACACTGAGTTATGGCCCTTTGTATTTCTAATAAATATATAATACAAAATTCTTGTCCGGGCTATTTCTCTAAAATCCTTGTTAGAATTTAGCGAAACTTGCTAGGAAGTATCAATATCGAGTGGAGATGTGCATACTGGCATGACGTTCCGGTTCAATAATTTTCCACCGTTCCGGTTCAATAATTTTCCACTGAATTATGGCCCTTTGTATTCTTAATGCATTTCATACTTGGTAGTGAAAGCTGTCCGTCTGTCCGTCGACGCAATTCTTGCCCGGGCTATTTCTCAATAACTCCGTCTTAGAATTTCACGAAACTTGCTAGGAAGTATCAATATCGAGTGGACATGCGCAAACTATCATGACGTGCCGGTTTGATAATTTTCCAGTGAGTTATGGCCCTTTGTATTTAATGCATTTCATACTTGGTAGTCAAATAGAAAATTCTTGTTCGGGCTATTTCTCTAACAAGAAATCCGCGGATTCACATGTCTCGCCTAATGTGGACGGGACTTAAAAATAAAAGATAAATGATGCTTAAATGAAAGTTTGTAAAAAAAAAAAAACTAACAAGAGGTCAATGACCTGGAAGCTCTACTGATAGATTTTGATAGCTTGATCAGCCATGGGAACATGTGAAGTTTTATGGAAATAAGACCAACACTTTCAGAGAAGTTAAGTCGCCACAAGTTTTTCCTATTATCACTCTACCTAAACTCCATGGCATGCCAGTCATTTTAGTAAAAGTTCCAAATCAATACCACTTATGTAGTTGGCACTAGTTGTCACAAACTTGTACTTAAGCTGTGGCAGCCATCGTGAATTTCCGATCAACCTGCTTTTTACTTGGGACTAACTGGACATCAAGATCAACATTCCTGTAAAGTTTTATAAAAGTCATTTTGGTAAAGGTACCAAACCGATACCACTGATGGTCTTAGAGAAGTAGTCGCCACAAAATTGTATTTAATAAATCTATTTTTAGACATGGCGGCCATCTTAAATTTTAGGCCAACCTGATTTTTACTTAGGACTAACTAGACATTAAGAGCAATATTCCTATATTCCTAAATATTATGATTTATTATGCAACATTACCTTTTCAACATTATAATCTCATTCAGTTCTATCCTACTGTAAAGAATATATCTTTTACAGCTTATTTTTAAATCTATATCAATTTAATCCCTTACACCAACCTTAGTATATCCTATTTTCTGCTCCAAGTCACAAATGGAATGGTCCGTATTCAGAAATATAGCAGGTGTATGACCAGGTCACAGGTCATGTTATGCAATTTGTCTCACCATTACAAGTAGATTTGTTCTTGTCTCAGGTTATATTTGAAAAATCAGAATTAAAATAAAATCTTAAAATCCTACAATTTGTTTTCAGTCTTTTTCTGAGAGCCGAAAATACAAAGGAGACTTAATCCTTACCCCTCTCTGAGTGTTTAATGACCTGCAAGGTGTCGTGCCAGTCATTTTAATAAAGGTTCTAAATCAATATCACTTACATTTTTTTAGCAGTAGTCACCATAAAATTACATTTTTAAAATATATTTTTAGCCATTGCGGCCATCTTGAATTTCCGACCGACCTGAATGTTTGCTAGGATCAGCAAGACATCAAGAGCAACATTCACGGCCTGTGTTTCATGAACATCCATCAAGTAGTTTCAGAGGTGTAGTCGGCACAAGTTTTCTCTATGTAAACAAAGATGGCCGCTGGCGGCAATGTTTGGAATCGAATAAAAATTAATCTTGGTTAGGACCAAGCACATGTCGCACCAGTCATTTTGGTAAAGGTTCCAATTCAATGTCACTTACGTTTTTTGAGAAGCAGTCGCCAAAATGTCGCATTTTTTAAAATATGTTTTTAGCCGTGGCTGCCATCTTGGATTTCCTACCGATCTGAATTTTTGCTTTGATCAACTAGACATCAAAATCAACATTCCTGTCAAGTTTCATGAAATTACATCTAGTAGTTTCAGAGGAGTAGTCGACACAAGTTTTTCTTATATAACTGGCGGCCATGTTTGACATCCAATCAAAATGAACTTTGGTTAGGACCAACTACATGTCATGGCAGTCATTTTGGTAAAAGTTCCAAATCAATATCACTTATGGTTTTTGAGAAGTAGTCGCCATAAAGTCACATTTTTAACATCTATTTTTAGCCGTGGCGGCTATCTTGGATTTTCGGTCGACCTGAATATTTGCTAGGATCAATTAGACATCAAGAGCAACATTCCTGTGAAGGTTTCATGAACATTTGTCAAGCAGTTTCAGAGGAGTAGTCGCCACAAGTTTTTTTCCTATATAACTCTATGTAAACATCGAATCAAAATAAATATTGGTTAGGACCAAGTACATGTCTCACCAGTCATTTTGGTAAAGGTTCCAATTCAATATCACTTATGGTTTTTGAGAAGTAGTCGCCACAAAATCACATTTTTTAAATCTATTTTTAGCCTTGGCGGCCATCTTGAATTTCCGGCCGACCTGAATATTTGCTAGGATCAACTAGACATCAAGAGCAACATTCCTGTGAAAATTCGTGAACATCCATCCAGTAGTTTCAGAGGAGTAGTCGCCACAAAACAATGTTTACGGACGGACGACGGACGACGCACCACGGCCTAAGCTCTGCTGATCTTTGATCAATAGAGCTAAAAACAATGGAGTCTACTGTTTGCTGAGATGACATTTAAGTGCATTTGTTTAAAAACAAATGCCTTTCTATAAAAAAACAATAATAATCAAAAAATCAAAAAAAAATCATCAACTCCAAAATGTAGGTCAAGGTCATAGATGAAATCCATGCGTCCGAAAAGATGCCCTACCAAAGACACAACTAGGTCAAAATAGAATGTTTAGTCTTCCAAATATAACGCTATAAACTAGGTTTAAAGCATCTAGTGCATATTTATAGTTCATGAGAAAGTGATGTAAATGTAGCAATCAAAGTTATCTGCTCTTTGCTTGGATGGTGAAGGTCACATCCACATTTGCTTTTTGACACGTTGTGATGTACTACCAAAGAAACAACTACATATAAGCGGAGTGTGAAAGGTCTAATGCATAACGTTTGTGAGGAAGTGACCTAAACGCAAATGTTGAAGATAGAAATTATCTGCCCCTTGCATGGAGGGTCAATGTCACATCCACATTTGCTTTGTCGCGTTTCAATGTTCCACCGCAGTTACAATTATAAACAAAGTTTGAAAGGTCATAGTGCATAAAGTTTGTGAAAAAGTGACCTAAACGCAAAAGTTGAAGGTAAACATTATAAGGTTATCTGCCCTTTGCTTGGAGGGTCAAGGTCAAATCCACATTTGCTTTGTCACGTTGCGATGTACCACCTAAGATAAAACTATAAACAAAGTGTGAAAGGTGTAGTGCATGCAGTTTGCAAGAAGTGACCTAAAAAACGCAAATGTTGAAGATAAAAATTATTAAGTTATCTTCACCTTGCTTAAATTGATTGGGGGATAAAGTCATTATAAAGTCACATTTATCAATTTACGTTTACTTCCAAAGTGAAATGTATATATATTTGTTAAGTATAAAGATGTTGAATTAGTTGTTCAGTGTTTCCCAGTTCTTACTGATCTCATGTGCCTTGCATCCACATAAATAGTATATTCTCAATCAGGTCAGTAGATTTCTCAGAGAGATACAAATGACCACCTGCACTTGGCCATTCCCAAGCTGGATGCAAGAATTATTTAGCTTTACGCCTTATCCAAATAATTATACCATTCATTAGAGGTATATGAAAGTGATAATATGCTGAGAACAGCATGTATACAACACAAGGCCACATCCACATTTGCTTTGTCATGTTGCAATGTACCACTCAAGATAAAACTATAAGCAAAGTTTGTGAAAAAGTAACCTAAACGCAAAAGTTGAACGTAAAAATTATTGAATTATCTGCACTTTGCTTTGAGGGTCAAGGTCACTTTTACATTTGTTTTGTCAAGTTGCGATGTACCACCCAAGTTACAACTATAAGCAAAGTTTGAAAGATCTAGCGCATCATTCTAAAAAAATTAGTATCATTCTAAATAAGTTGAGTATCATACTAAACATTTCAGTATCATACTAAATAATTTCAGTAGCATATTAAACTCTTCAGTGCCATTCTCAAAATTTCATTATCATTCTCAAAATTTCAGTATTCTAAATAATTTCAGTATCATAATAAACTATTCAGTATCATTCTAAAAAAAGTCAGTATCATTCTCAAATTTCATTATCATTCTAAATTATTTGAGTATCATTCTAAATAATTTCAGTAGCATTCTAAATAATTTCAGTAGCATTCTCCAAATTTCAGTATCATATCATACTCAAAATTTCAATATAACTTCAGTATCATACTAAACTATTGAGTATCATACTCAGAATGTCAGTATCATACTAAATATTGTCAGTATCATTCTAAATAAGTTCAGTATCATTCTAGATAAGTTCAGTATAATACTAAATAACTTCAGTATCATACTAAATATTGTTGGAATCATTCTAAAAATTTCAGCATCATTCTAAATAATTTGAGTATCATTCTTCTAAATATGTTAGTATCATACTAAACTATTCAGTATCATTCACAAAATGTCAGTATTATTCTAAATATTTTAGTATCATTCTAAATAATTTGAGAATCATTCTAAATTATTTCAGTATCATACTAAATATTGTCAGTATCATTCCTAAAATTTCAGTATCATTTTAAATAATTTGAGTATCATGCTAAATATTTTCAGTATCATACTAAACTACTCAGTATCATTCTCAAAAGTTCAGTATCATCCTCAAAACATCAGTATCATTCTAAATAATTTGAGAATCATTCTAAATTATTTCAGTATCATACTAAATATTGTCAGTATCATTCTAAATAAATTGAGTATCATTCTAAATAATTGCAATATCATACTAAACTATTCATTATCATTCTAAATATGACAGTATCATTCTAAAAATGTCAGTATCATTCTAAATAATTTAAGTATCATACTAAATAATTCGAGAATCATTCTAAATAATTTCAGTATCAGACTAAATAACTTTAGTATCATACTGACCTGTTCAGTATCATACTAATAGTTTCAGTATCATACTAAACAATTGGGTCAGGATAAAATCCCATAATGCAATCAGCCAATCAGAGTAAGCGTTACATATTTTATTACGTCATTGTCGCGTGGAAAAATGACTGCCTGCCGAAATAAAAGCCGGCCTCTACTTTCAAACGGGACGTGCGTCTGTGCGTGTGTGCATATACAGACAGTACAAACCAGCAGTTATAACGATACAAATAAAACTAATTCATGGAATTGATTTCCCCCCGCCTTTTGAAAAACAATATGTTTAATAGGGCACTGCATGCAATCGGAAAATTGAGATTACATACACCGACCACAAAAGAAATTACCAGCACAAACCAGCAGTTATAACGATAGGCCGACCAAATCCTAGAACTACCTAAACAAATACCGGAACGTCAAGCAAGAGCTACCAGTAGCATTTTTATAAAGTCTTTGGTATTGTGTAATGGCTTGACGACTATCATATTTTATAATATATTACCTCGGTCCGTGCGTCATTGCCTAAGGATGTATTACCCCAAGTCTTCGCACACGCGGGGCATATAAAATTGTGTTTTCCCCCTGTTTGTCCGTCAGTGTGCGTCCGTTCGTCCGTCCGCAAACTTGTGTTGTGCTCTCCTCAAAAACCGTTGTACCTACATACACAAAATTGCATGTGCAGATGAGAGTGAGGCCAGTCGAGTTCATCAACCTTGTTTTCGTGCTGGAGGGCTCCCCTACCTCTACGTTAGTTTCGACGTAATCAAGGTTCGTTAAAATGGTGTCGCTGGTGTCAAATATGGCTCCGCCAGAGAGGTAATATGTATTTAATAGACTTGCATAGGGAAACGTTAAAAAGTATTCTTCTCTGGAACGAAAAGATATGGGGCTTTCATATGTGTATGTATCAAAAGCTCAGCTTGTGGCCCTCTACGAAGTTTGTTAAAATGGTGAATTTGGGGTCAAATCTAGCCCGCCCCGAGGATCGCAGTTTAACATAGAATTATAAAGGAAAATCTTAAACATCTGAATCTACATGTACTACATTTCTTATATTTTACATGTACCATAAGCTTAAGGTCCTCTATCAAAGGAGAGAGAGGTTGGTTTCCAAAATCGGTTTGGAAATTGACAGGTAAACGCACTCGATTTTAAATCGATCACATAACTTATGGTGTGGGAATGTAATAAAGCCATGATATATTTATCATATTACACTAGTATACTAAATATGCACATGAAGGCCGAGTCATCCTTGGGTCTTTTCCGTTCAGCTCGGTGTGCATCGAAATTGTCTGGTCGATTTTCGTAAACGTTTAAAGCATCGGATTACAAAAATGTGTCGAGGTATTTAGGTTACTCGGTGTCAGACCAAGTCAACATACGACATCGTCAAAAAAACGTTATATACAGGCAGCTATAGAAATAAATGTTCTTTATGAGACTTTATTTTGGAGTTATGTGATAAATAGAATCTCAAATTCGTGCCTATTTAATATTGAATTTATTGATAAAGGTGATGTAATGCTTGGCACAGCCTCGCATCATTTTGTCCAGATTTTAAGACATATTTAATATTGAACGTATTAAACTCGATAGATAAATTTGATATAATGCGAGGCTGTGCCTCATTTGATCCAACGAGTTTAATAAATTCAGTATTTAACAGACACAGGTTAGATATTCTATATACTATATGTAATATAAAAGAACGGCATAGTGACGGTGTGTTATGTCAATTAGCATGATTAGTGATACAGACTTTATATTTGTTAATATAACCGCGGTATCGGTCATTTGTCCACGTGACAATGACGTAATATTCGGCGCTCAAAAAAAATAGAACTGTCGCCGGAGGCGGACATATACCCCCCGCTGGCAACTTGTTGGGGAGTGGGTAAACATACAAGACTTTGTTCCTATAAGATATATAGACATATATTATAGAGAAAAAGAGCGGACAAGAATTTTCTATTTGACTACCAAGTATGAAGTGCATTTAAAAACAAAGGGCCATAACTGAGTGGAAAATTATCGAACCGAAACGTCACGATAATATGCGCATCTCCACTTGAGATTGATGCTTTGTATCAAGTAACGTGTTTTTTTTAGAGAAATAGCCCGAACAAGAATTTTCTATTTGACTACCAAGTATGAAATGCATTAAAAATACAAAGGGCCATAACTCAGTGGAAAATTGTTTAACCGGAAAGTCATGACGTGTGCGCATATTCACTTGATATTGATGCTTCGTAGCAAGTTTCACGAAATTATAACATGGGGTTTTAGAGAAATAGCCCGGACAAGAATTTTCTATTTAACTACCAAGTATGAAATGCATTAAACGGATAAAGGGCGATAACTCAGTGGAAAATCATCGAACCGGAACTTCATGATAGTATGCACATGTCCACTTGATATTGATATTTCCTAGTAAGTTTCGTGGAATTCTAAGAAAGTGTAATTGAGAAATAGCCGGACAATAATTACGTCTACGGACAGACGGACAGCTTTCACTGCCAAGTATGAAATGCATTAAAAACACAAAGGGCTATGACTCAGTGGAAAATTATTGAACCGGAACGTCATGCCAGTATGCACATCTCCACTTGATATTGATAATTCCTAGCAAGTTTCGATAAATTCTAACAAGGAGTTTTAGAGAAATAGCCCGGACAAGAATTTTGTATTATATATATATTAGAAATACAAAGGGCGATAACTCAGTGGAAAGTTATCGAACCGGAACGTCATGATAGTATGCGCATGTCCACTCGATATTGACAGACCAATGAATCACGTCATTTAAAATCCAGAAATTATTTAAGTGAAGATAGACAACAACAACAAAATGGAGACCTATGGCTATCAAATAGACAACATCAACGAAAACATGAAGGCAGTAACGAAAATATGGATAATTACCAAAACCAGTACCACAAGTACTCCGCCCAAGTCAACCTACTGAATATCAACTGGAGGAGCGTTGTATGAAATGCGGCCTAACAAATCATACAACTTCAGAATTTCGACACCAAAACCAAGTTCAATGTTTTAAGTGCAAGTTCTACGGCCACAAAGATTTATCGGGTTTGTGTTGGAAGAAATAGGACATAGGCAAATATGCCACAACTGACAGTGGTACATTAGATGAAAGTTTTACATCAAATAGGTACACTGTATTGGACTGTATATGTGATAAATGTAATCAAACAAAGTGTTTTTGTATGTCGATAAACGATGAACACATTAATCAGTCAGAAAGTTTTTGCATTTTGGATACAGAAAGTACTGATAATGATAGAACAATAATTGAAGAAGAAATATTTTCCGATCAAAATGACCAACACGACAATTATGACTTATCAACACTGTATGACACTTCTTATCAACATAACAGTAACATATACCATGATATAACACTTGATGAATATTTGAATTACGATGTTACTTCATCCATCAGTACCCAAAACTCTTTAAATTTAGGGTTAACATGCAAAGGCTTTAAAATAGGCCACATTAATATTCAAGGTATACAAAATAAATTTGACCAAATTGATACAATATTAAATAATGCAAATAATGATATTCATATTTTTGGACTAAGTGAAACAAAGCTTAAATGTTTTCATCCTGACTACATATTTCAACTAGACAACTATCAGTTATTTAGAAAAGACAGAGTAATTTCAAAAGAACGAAAGGAAGAAGGGGGTGGAATTATTGTCTATATGTAAGGAATGGCATTAAGGTTGAGAGAAGGAGTGATATTGAGACGAATGAAATTGAATGTTTATGGTTAGAAGTGTTTCGAAAAAAAATCGAAGAGCTTTCTGGTAGGTATAATTTACAGGCCTCCAACTGAAACTATTTTATGGAATGAACATTTTGAAAATTTTATAGAAAAGGTACTAGAATCACGAAAAGAGATGTATTTGTTAGGTGATTTTAATAGGGAACTGTTAATTGAATTGTATTTTGTAGTCGCTCCAACAGCTAAGGTCATATGGCGACTTTCCAGCTTCCATTGGTGGAGGAAGACCCCAGGTGCCCCTCCGGGCAATTTTCGTGCACGGGCGGGCACCTGGGTAGAACCACCGACGTTTCGCAAGCCAGCTGGATAGCTTCCTCATGGGACCTGTTAAATGAACAGATAAAAAAATCATGGTTAGAATATATGGAACCATTTGGTCTATTTCAAAAAGTAACTAAAGTAACTATGAAAGCCACAAATTCAAAAACCCTGAAAGATCATATATACTGCAATGTGCAAGCAAATATTAGCTCTATCAATGTCCCTCAAATAGGATTAAGTGACCACTTTCCTATATTTCTTACTCGAAAAACAAATTGTGCACAGCCTAAATTGTCGCATCATACTATATCATACCGGTCTTACAAACATTTTAATGAGGACAATTTCATACACGATCTGCAGTCTGCACCATGGGATATAATCGAAGTATTTGATGATACAAACGAAATTGTAGACACATGGTCATCTATGTTTTTGAATATTATAGACAAACATGAAATCACATAGGGTAAAGTATAAACAACAGCCAAAGTGGATAACTGCTGATAACTGCTGATATTATTGATGCCATAAAGACAAGAGATAGATACAAATAATTAAATGATGAAAATCAATACAAAATATGGCGAAATAAAGTTGTTACACTTATTAAACAATCCAAAAAGCACAATATTCAGCTTTGATAATAGAAAACAATAATAAACCTGGTAGTGTATGGAAATTATTCAAAGAAATAGGAGTCAATAAAAGAAATATCAACTCAAATATTCCTTCACTTAAAATTGATGAAAATGAGATCAATGAATGCAGCAAAATTGCAAATGAATTTAATAGGTTCTTCGTTTCAGTAGCTTCAAACATAAAATAATCTGCTGTAAGGTCAGAATTTGAAAAACTTAAATATTTCTGTGATAGCAGGGTTCCTGAAGAAGCCTTATTTAAAATTCCAGAAATTGCAAGGGAGAAAGTTGAAAAGTTCTTAAAAAATATGGATTAAGGCCACTGGATGTGATCTTATTGGCCCGCGATTAATAAAAAGTGCTGCACCTCGTATTACGGATAGTATTACTTATATATGTAATCAAAGTATAAATACTGCAGTATTTCCAGATAAATGGAAAGAAGGTAAAGTAGCCCCTCTTCATAAAAGTGGGTCAAAAGATTATCGTAATAACTATAGGCCTATCTCAGTCCTTCCTATTCTCTCTAAAGTTTTAGAAAAACATGTACATGACTCTTTAATGGAATTTCTTATTTTGTACAAAATACTTCACAAAACTCAGTCTGGCTTTAGGCCTAACCATTCATGTGAGACTGCCTTATTAGGATTGATAAGCAAATGGCTTGAAGCAATTAATAATGGTCTTCTTATTGGAGTAGTTATGATTGACTTTAAAACGGCATGTGACCTTGTGGACCATAACATTCTTTTAAAAAGGCTGAAACTCTACAAACTGTCAGATGATACTATATCATGGTTTTCCTCGTACTTACTCAATCGAAAACAAAGAGTATCGGTCAACAATACTATGTCTGAAGATGAAAGTATTACAAATGGAGTTCCACAAGGCTGAATCCTGGGCCCTCTACTCTTTTTATTGTTCATAAATGATCTACCGCTTCCTACTGATCAAATAAATACTGATCTGTATGCAGATGATACTACCCTTTTTGATATTGGAGTTTCACGCTCTACAATTGAGAGTAACTTACAAATAGCATTAGACAATTTAGCAAATTGATGCAAATGCAATGGTATGCTAATAAATACTTCAAAGACAAAAGTAATGCTTATAACTACTCACCAAAAGAGAGCTTGTATGAATACTGACAACTTATATTTGAATTTAAACAATGATAGTCTGAATACAATAGCTAAAGACAAAATACTTGGTGTTTTTATAGACAATAACTTGACATGGACTTCGTGTAGGTTAATTTATTAACCGTAGTTTTGAAGGGCACAACGTAAAAGGACCCCGGAGGAACCTCCCTGCAATTGCTTTCCTGCATCCAAATGCTTACATGTATATATACAGCCTCGTTTTGGCTTCTGGCTTCCACTGGAATTTTCGTGAAACACTTTGGTCTATCGGAGCTATTATTTTCGAAAATTATCACTTCTACGATAATTTCAAATCTCAATAACCACTTTCATAATGTCAGGACGACGCGGGAGAAGCCGTACGCGATCAGCACTATCAGATCCAGCTCCTGCAAAGGCAAAACGGGGACGGAAAGCTAAAAGTCCTTCGCCTCCACGTTTTAGAAGCCGATCGCCGCCTCCCAAATCGGCGAATTTGGACGATAGCCGGCCGGAAAATTGGACAGTCACAAAACTTCTGACAGAACTAAAAAGACTAGAAATTGTTATTGTCCATGGGACAAAAACGTATGGCTCCCCCACTAGCCCGAACAGGCATAATTGACGACTCTAGGTCCAACCGTCCTCTATTGATCAGAGGTCGTTTTGATATTAAATATCCCTGTGACTGTATCTACTATCTGTATCAGTAAGGCCACATACACAAATATGTGTGGTTCAGGTAACCCGATCGACCATATTTGTTTAAGGGGCCGACCCTAAAACTTGTTATGCAAAAATTTAAAAAAAAAAAAACATATTTAAAAAAAAAATAAAAAATAAAAAAAAATATTTAAAAAAATATTAAACAAAAAAAAAATTAAAAAAAAAAAAAAATAAAAAAATATTCAACAAAAAAAAATCAATAGGGGTCATCTACTTGTCATGACCAACCATCCTTCCAAGTTTGAGGACCCTAGGTCCAACCATTCTCTAGTTATTGATCGGACATCGTTTTGATAGTCAATGTCACCGCAACCTTGACCTTTGACCTAGTGACCCCAAAATCAATAGGGGTCATCTACTTGTCATGACCAACCATTCTTCCAAGTTTGAGGACCCTAGGTCCAACCATTCTCTAGTTATTGATCGGACATCGTTTGTGACACAGACAGAGAAACAGACAGAGAAACAGACAGAAAGCACAAAATCAATATGGCTCCCCTACCACACTTTGTGTGGGGGAGCCATAAAAAGGTATGGTTTTACCTCCGTCAACACCGCATAAAACATTATTAAAAGTGTATGTCCAGTTACCACGGATGATCGAATATGAACAATGTCATGACAGTGAGGCTGATTTGTCAAATTCTATAAATAGTAACGCTGGTGCGGGCGGGTCACATGATTCCGATTCTGATGACGTCGGTGTCAATATCCAGAACACGAAGGTAAACAACGGGTCCGGCCTGGTTATAGATAGAATGTGCAGGGAAATGCCTTCACTGGCAGTAGTTTCCAGAAAAATTATCACCTCGCCTCCAAATGAGATACAGGACCCCATCCTATTCCCAGATACGCCTCGTCTCCGCCGCCAGATCGATGACTTGCCGCCGGTCAACATCATACCACCTAATGTGCGATCGGCTATTCACAAACATAAACACGTCAATTTGGCCTTGCTACTTATTCCTGGTACAGACACCACCAGCGAGACTAAAATCATCGACCAAGATGGCCAGCAGATCGTCATAAAAGCAGGAGATGCCAGACTCCACAGGTCGGCCTTCACGAAATACAGAAACGTCCTCTGTGAAGTGGAACCTTATCGAAGGAAGGAGTTGGACTCCTATTGTGAAAAAATAGACGAGATGTATTACGATTATGGTGGTACTTACTTCTACCAGTGCCACCAGGCGTTTTCTCAGAAGGCTGAGCAGTATGAACTGCAAGGTATACCGGTAGACTGGTCCGCTTGCGACACGAAATTGTTTTTACGAGTATTTGCGGGTTTAAAGTCCGTCACATGCGACTCCTGTAATAGCTCCAGCCACACCACAGGTTTCTGCCCCAGTCAAGCTAGGACGTACCCCGATCACTCGTCTTTCGTCAGGGGGCGAAGCTTAGCAATGCAGCCAGACCGAGCCTCCATCATGAGGTATCAAAGCGCTTCTGCCACCGTGAAACGGGCTCACCACGACAGATTTGGAAGGCCCAAAGTATTACACAATGGGAAAGAAATCTGTCATAATTTCAATGCAGAAGGATGCACTCGGATCCATACTAACAATATTGTGCACATCTGCATGATCTGCAAAGGGCAGCATCCAGCGTATACGTGCATTAAAGGTGGGAAATCTACTCCTAAACTGCCAGGGTCCAGTAAACCATGACCTATACTCAAAGCGACAACACCCATAAATATTGATAGGTTAGAAAAGGAACTTTTACATCACCCTGATACACCGTTCGTGAATAAACTCATCAGTGGCTTACGGGAAGGCTTTGATACCGGTATCAAACATTTACCAACAAAAGTTTTTCAATCTCCCTATTTACTATCAGTTAGGCGACAAGCCCACACGGTAACAGAGTTGTTGGAACAAGAGGTATCAAAAGGCTATGTTATTGGACCATTTCAAACGCCTCCTTTTGACTTGTACAGAATTAACCCACTGGGCCTTGCCGAATGTAAATATTCCAAAAAACAAAGGTTGATAGTCGATTTGAGTGCGCCACATAACAATGAGGAACATGCCAGTGTAAATAGTTTAATTGACAAAACCGAATTTTCCGTGTCTTATGTTCGGGTGGATGATGCAGTCTCTGCAATTAAAAGTAATGGTCATGGCGCCATGCTTTGTAAAACGGACATAGTTGATAAATTTAAGCTTATACCGATTCTCCCAGATTTGTGGAGATACCAAGGGGTATCCTGGAATGGAAGTTTTTATTTCTTCACTAGATTGTATTTTGGATCTAAAAGTTCACCAAAGATGTTCACTTTACTGTCAGAAGCCATACACTGGATAGCTACTACAAACTTTCAAATACCAAAATTACTGTTTCTGCTTGATGACTTCCTGTCCATTGTATCGCCGTCTTCCGATTGTCACAGAGCAATGGCTCTTCTCACACATGTATTTGGAATCCTGAACATTCCATTACATCCCGTAAAGACATTGGGGCCGGATACTACAATGATATTTCTTGGGATTCATTGATTCTGTCAACATGGAAGCCTCCCTTCCTTCCGACAAAGTTGATCGCATTAAACAAGTCATGTCAACTATTTCGAGAAAGACATCAGTTACAAAGCGTGAGTTGTTGAGTTTACTTGGTCATTTAAATTTTGCCTCGCGCGTTGTACTACCCGGGCGTAGTTTTGTTTCATACTTGTTGAAATTAGCGGCATCTGTCAAAGAACTTCACCATTACGTACACATTAATCAAGCGTGTATTAAGGACATGGATATGTGGCTGAAATTCCTGGGATCGTGGAATGGAAAGTCGTTTTTCTATGATGACTAGGTCATAGACTCTGCAGATTTGGAAATTTATACAGATGCAAGTGGGTCCCATGGTTACGGGGGGTACTTCCAAGGCAGGTGGTTCGCAGAACCATGGCCAACAGACTTACCAAAGCTGGGCGACCCAGACATGTCCATCGCTTTCATGGAATTAGTCCCCATTGTTACCAGCGTTGTAGCCTGGCATAAACTGTGGACAAGAAAACGTATCGTATTCCATTGCGACAATGCAGCGACTGTAGCTATCACTTCAAAAGGGCGCAGTAAATCCCCACTAATTATGACGCTTATGCGTCGACTTACATTATGTGCAGCCGAGGGCAATTTCATAGTCCATGCAAAGTATATTCCAAGGGAAATCAATGCAATCAGTGACAGTCTCGTTTTCAGATGGCACGATTCCGGACACTGGCGCCACAGGCAGACAGACATCCAACTCTGGTGCCCCACCTAGACAGCCTGTATCTCACCTAGATAGCACAGTGGAGGCACTTTGGTCAGCGGCCTTGGCAGAAGGTACTAAATGCCTATACCAATCTGCCTACAAATGTTTCACTCTATTTATGGAGCAGCATTCCCTCTGGCATGACCAAAGTTCCTTTACACCACCGATTACGTAAGATACGCTTATTTATTTCGTCGCTCATTGTGTCAACCGAGGCTTACGACATGATCCTGTTAAACAATATTTATCGGGCATACGTCATTACTATCTAAAATATAATGTTCCGTCGCCCCTTTCTACTCCGGCAAACTTGTCACGTTTACAAGTTGTGTTAAGAGGTCTAAAAAAGTCACAGTGTAACCTTTCTCATCAGAGGCTGCCGATTACATTCAAGGTTTTACACGATATAGTCAACATCCTAAATGATGGTTTCCTTGGGGAGTACAACAGTCTCATGTTAGCTACGGCCTCCAGCATGGCTTTCTTTGGCTTTCTTCGTTGCGGTGAATTCACAGTATCAGACCGCAAATCCGATGCCTCGCTTAATTTGTGTATTAACGATGTAGAGCTTGATGATGACGGTTCCAAATATGTATTACATTTGAAAAGCTCGAAAGTCGACATTTTCCGAAAAGGAGTTCCAATTATTATCAATGCCACTCGTACAGCGGAATTTCCAGTTCGTTACAAGAACACTTACGTGAACTTGCATTTGCAATCCAAGGCAGCACTTTCCGATCCTCTGTTTATTACATCAAGGGGAACCGCACTTAACAGAGAATACTTCATTGCTAGTATCAGGTCGTTGCTTACCAAGATTGGATAAAACTCCAAATTGAATTCCGGACACAGCTTTCGTATTGGTTCTGCCACTACAGCCGCTACGGCGGGTGTACCGGATCATCTCATTAAAACCACAGCCGCTAAGGCGGGTGTACCGGATCATCTCATTAAAACCATGGGCAGCTCGTCATAGGACTGCTACTTGCGATTTATCAAAACAGATGCAGAGGCAATTTAACCTAAGTTTCATATGCTGTTTTTAATATTGCAGGAATGCATAGGTTCATAGAGTTTTCTTAGCAAAACTTTAAAGTGGGGCAATTTTAATTGCATTACAACAGCTGGAAATTGTACAGCAAGCGTTTAATACTCCGTATAGTAGGCAGGATCTGCGCAAGTCTTGTCATTTTGGCGTTAGTGCGAGTTTGAAGTAATCCGGTAATCGGGTCATAGTTAAAGTTTTGAAGGCAGTTATGGAAATACGAGTTTCCGCAGTATTTCCATTTTTGAGTAGATAAATACGTGTTCTTAGTATATGGCCGTCATAGTTAAAATGTTGAAGGCAGTTATGGAAATACGAGTTTCCGCAGTATTTCCATTTTTAGTAGATAAATACGAGTGTTCTAAGTATATCTTTCTATGGCCTTCGATAGGAATCGGGTGTACCAGTAATCGAGTCATGGGTTCAAGTTAGTCGTGGAAATACGAGTTTCCGTAGTATTTCTGCTTTTGTGTAAATAAGAAATACGAGTGTTCTTAGTATATCTTTACATGGCCTTTGATAGGAACCGGGTGTACCGGTAATTGAAGGTATGAAATGAAAAACAAACAAGATCCGCTTCTACAGCATGTCACGAAGACCACATAGGACGACTACAGAGTTATTTACAGGATTGAGGTCCCCATTTCCACTTCCAAGTTCTCCAAGGGATACTAGATGAACCATATTTTTTCTTATTTGATTCGCTGTTTATTTCAACACCGCGATGATTTATGCTGTGTGTAATCCTTTGGAACTGCAAAGAGAAACTCCATACATGATATATCCTGTACATGTGTCCTGTTATACTTTCAGAATAAGCATTGTCAGACATACAGTGACCAAGCCCACTTTATGGCTTCAAGTAAACAACTATGTGCTTTCAGTTTCTTTATTTGTTTCCCAAATACGCACTTTATTGATCATGTTGTTCGATCTATTTCTACTTTACTAGTTAATTTTCTGTTATAGCTACATATCATTGTTGTTTTAGTTATGATGTACTTAGCATGTTATTACTCGTGCATTTGTACCTATTTTGGGTTGCAGCTCCTGTTGGTCAATAATTGCTTTTGGGGGCTCTTCGCTCAGTCCATTTGACCTAGTTCATTTGGCCTTAATGAACTTCACTCGTTTTGGCCAATACATAACTCCGGTTATATATGCACCCCCAAAAAACTGTAGAAGGAACCAACACAGCCACTAAGCGTCTGGTATAAAGTTTCAACCTCGTCTGTTAAATAGCCCAGGTTGTCCCCAATATGTTCTTTCCTGCAGCTTTTGGTTATAGTAATACAGTGGATCTTGGCTGACACACATCATTGCAGTCTGGTTCTGGGGCCGACCGGGTACCGCCTCCTACGGGGCCTACCTGCTGCCTCTAGCCAGGACCTGCCGGGTACCGCTCATGCTGGGACTACCTGCATCCGGGTACTGCTCAATGGGCCTACCTGCAACTGTTCTAACGCTTTCCAGTTACCGCTCATCCTGGGCCTACCTGCAACCGAGTACCGCTCAATGGGCCTTCCTGCAAACGCTGCAACTGTGTTCTAACGATTTCCAGTTACCGCTCATCCTGGGCCTACTTGCTGACGGTAGCCGCTCAATGGACCTTCCTGCAAACGCGTTCTAGGACATTACTGGTACCACCTCACTCTCGGGGCGGCTTACCAACACATGTATCAGCCAAGGTCACTGAATCGGAGATAGGACTGTGCAAGTTAGGCCCCCGTAAGCCAAAGTAAAGTTTTATATTACATATTTTATTGAAAAAATAAAATTGTTACAGTACGAAGGCATCATCTTCCTTCCTGGTCCAGTTGGGTCCTTTAAAGTGTAGGTTTATTTATTAACCGTAGTTTTGAAGGGCACAACGTGACAGGACCCCGGAGGAACCTCCCTGCAAGTTCTTTCCTGCATCAAAATGCTTACATGTATATATACAGCCTCGTTTTGGCTTCTGGCTTCCATTGGAATTTTCGGGAAACACTTTGGTCTATCGGAGCTATCCGCCATCCACCCCTCCACCTCCAGGGGCTGCAATCCGGGGCTTATCATGTATTGTCCAGCTACTGTGCCTTTTTTATGTTGTATAACTTTATGCTTATATTCATTCTCAGCCACTACAGGCCAATACATAACTCCGGTTATATACTCCGGTTATATATGCACCCCCAAAAAACTGTAGAAGGAACCAATACAGCCACTAAGCGTCTGGTATAAAGTTTCAACCTCGTCTGTTAAATACCCCAGGTTGTCCCCAATTGGTTCTTTCCTGCAGCTTTTGGTTATAGTAATACAGTGGATCTTGGCTGACACACATCACTGCAGTCTGGTTCCGGGGCCGACCGGGTACCGCCTCCTACGGGGCCTACCTGCTGCCTCTAGCCAGGACCTGCCGGTACCGCTCATGCTGGGACTACCTGCATCCGGGTACTGCTCAATGGGCCTACCTGCAACTGTTCTAACGCTTTCCAGTTACCGCTCATCCTGGGCCTACCTGCAACCGAGTACCGCTCAATGGGCCTTCCTGCAAACGCTGCAACTGTGCTCTAACGATTTCCAGTTACCGCTCATCCCGGGCCTACTTGCAGACGGTAGCCGCTCAATGGACCTTCCTGCAAACGCGTTCTAGGACATTACTGGTACCACCTCACTCTCGGGGCGGCCTACCAACACATGTATCAGCCAAGGTCACTGAATCGCAGATAGGACTGTGCAAGTTAGGCCCCCGTAAGCCAAAGTAAAGTTTTATATTACATATTTTATTGAAAAAATAAAATTGTTACAGTACGAAGGCATCATCTTCCTTCCTGGTCCAGTTGGGTCCTTTAAAGTGTAGGTTTATTTATTAACCGTAGTTTTGAAGGGCACAACGTGACAGGACCCCGGAGGAACCTCCCTGCAAGTTCTTTCCTGCATCCAAATGCTTACATGTATATATACAGCCTCGTTTTGGCTTCTGGCTTCCATTGGAATTTTCGGGAAACACTTTGGTCTATCGGAGCTATCCGCCATCCACCCCTCCACCTCCAGGGGCTGCAATCCGGGGCTTATCATGTATTGTCCAGCTACTGTGCCTTTTTTATGTTGTATAACTTTATGCTTATATTCATTCTCAGCCACTACAGGCCAATACATAACTCCGGTTATATACTCCGGTTATATATGCACCCCCAAAAAACTGTAGAAGGAACCAATACAGCCACTAAGCGTCTGGTATAAAGTTTCAACCTCGTCTGTTAAATACCCCAGGTTGTCCCCAATTGGTTCTTTCCTGCAGCTTTTGGTTATAGTAATACAGTGGATCTTGGCTGACACACATCACTGCAGTCTGGTTCCGGGGCCGACCGGGTACCGCCTCCTACGGGGCCTACCTGCTGCCTCTAGCCAGGACCTGCCGGTTACCGCTCATGCTGGGACTACCTGCATCCGGGTACTGCTCAATGGGCCTACCTGCAACTGTTCTAACGCTTTCCAGTTACCGCTCATCCTGGGCCTACCTGCAACCGAGTACCGCTCAATGGGCCTTCCTGCAAACGCTGCAACTGTGCTCTAACGATTTCCAGTTACCGCTCATCCTGGGCCTACTTGCAGACGGTAGCCGCTCAATGGACCTTCCTGCAAACGCGTTCTAGGACATTACTGGTACCACCTCACTCTCGGGGCGGCCTACCAACACATGTATCAGCCAAGGTCACTGAATCGCAGATAGGACTGTGCAAGTTAGGCCCCCGTAAGCCAAAGTAAAGTTTTATATTACATATTTTATTGAAAAAATAAAATTGTTACAGTACGAAGGCGTCCTCTTCCTTCCTGGTCCAGTTGGGTCCTTTAAATCATACAGATAAAATCTGCAAAAAAAATGACATCCAATTTATGGCTATTGTCGCGAAAAAAGGAATATCTTTCTATTGAGCATAGAACTCAATTTTATAAAACTTACATTCAACCCCATATAGATTAATGTAATATTGTATGGGGAGGTGCATCACAAATACACCTGGATAGAATTTACTGTCTACAAAAACGCGCATGTAAGCTAATATTGGACTATAATGTTGAGAATATAGTAGAAAGCATGCAAGAATTATAAATATTAACAGTATTTGACCGATTATATCTGCGAAAAGCAAAGTTTATGAGTTTAGATCATGGCGGGGATTTCTTTATTTACACTGTCCTGTTTTAATGGGATGACAGTAGGGTAAGTGTGAGGTTTGGTGCACCCTAGAACCGGTTTAAACCCCCAGTGGCCTACTTTGCCACTGGCCGTTCCAAGGCGGTAGCCCTATTGTCAACCCTTTTGTGTTTGTGATGTCGTTTGCATTTTTTATTACTTTTGCCTTTTCGTTTGTCTGTTTGCGTGATTGTTTTTGTGTTTTGTGGTTGACTGTCGTCCTTGAATGCTGCTTTCCCTGTCCGATATTTTTAGCCTTCTTTATGTTTAAAGCATACAGATATGAAACCCCTCAGTATGTAAATAAAATGTTCAGACGTCGAACAGCAAATGAAAAATTACCTGTTTTGAGATCAGAAACAGCCCATAATTGTATCCCCCACAACCAAAGAAAGAAATATTCAAGCAAAGTGTTACATATTCTGACCAGTATTTGGAATAGCTTGCCAGACAGCTTAAAAGGTTTGAAAACAGTTGATTCTTTACATTGTAACTTCGTAAAATGGATAAATCAAACATCATAAAGTTATTAATGTATTACTAAAAAAACATCTAGACTGATATTAAAGATTGCGAATTATATATCTAAATCTGAAATTATTTGAGTTCAGAATATTTAATTTTCGGTTTGGACATTTTTTTAAATAGAATACTAGAGAATATAGGGGAGTAAGATATGTACATCAGACAGTATGATTGTATGTAATTACGTTGGAAAGTGTTAGCGTTTAGCTTTGTTTGCTTGTTTGTGTGTTTTGTTATTATTGTTTTTAAAATAATTAATATCCTTTTCTTTTTTTCTTTTTTTGTTTGTCTATGTTTTCAGGTATCTACATATATGTCATGTCATCAGTTTTTTGTGTGCATGTTTTATGTTTCTTAATTATTATTATTATTATTATTTGTGAGTTGTTTGAGTATTTTGAAATCTAATGTATGAGCAGGCCTGTGGACAGAAGCTGAATGGGTGGCTGCTGATAACTTATTCTCTTATTCATTATGTTTTAACCAATTTGCCAATAAGTATTGTAAATGTGTAAATAATAGAGGGCCACATGGAAGATTAGTTTTGTAACTAAATGTGTATTACCCTCTGTAAATAGAGTCTATTATTATTATTATTATTATTATTATTATACTTCTAGCAAGATTCGCGAAATTTTAAGAAGGAGTTATTGAGAAATAACCCGGACAAGAATTGCTTCTACGGACAGACGGACGGACAAGGTGATTCCAGTATACCCCCACCCCACACCCTCCCACCCCACCCCACTTTATGGGATAGCGGTTTAAAATGGGTAGCGTTTATTCTGATTGGCTTATTGCATTATGGGATTTTATCGTGACCCGGTTATTTAGTAAGATACTGAAACTATTTAAAATTATACTGAAATTATTTAAAATGATACTGACATTTTAGAATGATACTGACAATATATAGTATGATTCTGAAATAATTTAGAATGATTCTCAATTTACTTAGAATGATACTGATATTTTTAGAATGATACTGGCATTTTTAGAATGATACTGAATAGCTTGGTATGAAACTGCATTTTTTTAGAATGATATTCAAATTATTTAGAATGCTACTGACAATATTGAGTATGATATTGAAATAATTTAGAAAGATTCTCAAATTATTTAGAATGATACTGAAATTTTAGAATGATACTGACAATATTTAGTATGGTACTGAAATAACTTACTTAATTTTCAGTTCGGTGGTTCCACTACTCCGGTCGATGATAAAAGGCTCTGGGTATTGTTTAACCACTAATAGGATATGTTGTATGTCTTTTGGCTGTTACTTGTGATAAGCAGGCTTCAAAACCGCTGCTCCCAACTAAATTCCTTTTTGTTTATTTCGCTCTTCGGGACATACACTTTTACAAGATCCTGGGACCATACGCTGCTGGATATAGGGGATGAAATAAAGATACAAATATTGCTATATCCACCGCCACATGCTTGCCATCTTCGGGATGGTTTACATTCTGTACTGTTGATTTTTATGAGGGCGTGAGCGGTAGCTAGCATATTTCACTACCGCTCATGAACAGTCTCATTCAAACCGAGACTGCAATATTTCGTATGTGTTGTGCTCGGTCGTTTCCAAAGGTCCATTATCATACTCTCTTTTAGTATGATACTGAAGTTATTTAGTATGATACTGAAATTATTTAGAATGATGCTCAAATTATTTAAAATGTTTACGATGATGTTGATCCTGCCTAATCCTATAAAAGCAAGTTTAGATCATTTGAATATAACGATAAATAAACAGTTGTATATCTATTCATTTTTGTTCCACGACAGTAACTATTGTATTACACAGTATGTTTGGCCAAATACATTATTTATGTTGCTATTATGCCAAATTGAGATATATGAATCTGATATTAAAAGACCTAACTGGGTCGTTCTGTCTGAGATATTTTCAGAACCCGTCTTCCTTTCTGCTATACTAAGGGTCCATGTATATTCTCACTGGCATTCCTGATCGTCGGTGTGTTCTTTGGCAAAACACTTTCCCTTAGCCTCGTTTGTCGGATTGGGACGCAAACCGGGCGGTCCCGTGTATCGGTCTATCCTCCGAGCACGTTAAAGAACCATTGGAATATATTCGATAATAAGAGTGGGGCAAGGTTCCCGGATTCCTATGTATCCTTCCCCTCTCTATGGGGCGGCTCTAAATAACCTATACTGTGTTTAAACAGCATTCTATTCAATTCAATTAATACTGAGTCTTTAATATTTTGTGTTTTCTCTTGATGAGCCGTTAAACAACATTCAAGAAGAACAAGTATATTCATTATTCATATCCTTACTGGCATTCCTGATCCTGATCATGCCTATCCTGATCCTGCATAATCTGGATCCTGATTCCTACCTTATTCTGATCCTAATCCTTTCTAATCCTCATCATGCATAAATTGATTAATGCTGCCTTGTTGGTTAGAGAATAGTTCATGGCGAGGATTTCTTTATTTACACTGTTCCGTTTTATTGGGTTGACAGTATGGTAAATGTGAGGTTTGGTGCACCCTAGAACCTGATTTAAACCCCCAGCGGCCTTTTTTGCCACTGACCGTTCCAAGGCGTTAGCCCTACTGTCAACCCGTTTGTGTTTGTGATGTCTTATTTTGCCTTTTATTCATCTTTAAATGTGGTCTTTGTTTCCGTGTGTGTTTGTGGTTGACTGTCGTCCTGGAATGTTGTTTTTCCGGTTCGATTTTTATATCTATATTGATCCGAATCCTGAATTTGAACCTGCCAAATCCTGATCCTGATCATACCTTGTCCTGATCGTGATCTTGTCTGATGTTGATCCTGCCTAGTCCTGATCCTGATCCTACCTTGTCCTGATCATGATCCTGCCTGATGTTGAACCTGCCAAATCCTGACCCTGATCCTACCTTGTCCTGATAAGAATCCTGCCTGCTGTTGATCTTGCCTGGTCCTGACCCTGAACCTATCTTGTCCTGATCATGTTCCTGCCTGATGTTGATCCTGAGTAATCTTGATCCTACCCAGATCATGTTCCTGCCTGATCTTGATCCTAATCCTGATCCTGCATATCCTAACCTGATCTTGACTAATACACATGGCCTTATCTTGACAAAGACTAATCCTAATTCTGATCCGGACTAATCCTATTCATGATCTTGTTTTATCCTGACACTCCCTAAGAACTGTGATGCATAACCGTCACATGCAACAAAACACGATTTTTATGAGTTTTTATACTGTTTCATCGACCTGCTTTCAAGGAACTATGTTATGCTTCAATACCACACCAATGAATGATCATGTTTGCTATAATTAATTTATGTTTTGTTCTAGCAATGTCGTCAATGTGTCTGCAGCACAAGAAACATTTGTTTTCTAGCGAGGGAAAATGCGCATATCTGACACGCGTCATATTCGTATTTTTCTAGAACTCAAATGAGATAATAGTGACTGACTATTGTTGAGGAGTAAATAGAGAAATCTAGACGGATTGTCGATAATAATCGCAAAATAACATCATACGCTCGTCTCAGTTAGTTTTGTCAGACATACATTATGTAAACGTGAATTAACATATCATTGCAACCGTAGAGGTCAGTGGTAAAACAAAAGTTAATATGGGTTCTAAATTACAGGGATGGGTCACTGTTTATTTACCTTTGATCTGATAAAACCAAAACCCATAGGCGTTATTGTTTCATCATATGGTTACTATTTCTAGAAAGTTTCAAGAGTGTAGGTCTAATAACGTACGAGTTATAATGGGTTATTGGCGGTTCAATGTGATTAGATGACCTACTGCATGGTTGGCTGAATTGTGCTTTAGGTGCTTTTAGCACGTATATATGAAGGTCGATTGTTTAGTTATTCAGACCACGTTCTTTTCCCTGGTTTTAACCAGTATTGTACACCTCCTGCCATTCGTTTTACATATCGTAACATATTTTATTTATTTATTTATTGGTTTATTTTTATTTATTTATTTATTTATTTATTTAATTATTGATTTATTTATTTTTATTTATTTATTTATTAATTCATTCATTAATTCATTCATTCATTCATTCATTCATTCATTCATTCATTCATTCATTCATTCATTCATTCATTCATTAATTCATTCATTCATTCATTCATTCATTCATTCATTTATTCATTCATTCATTCATTTATTTATTTATTTATTTATTTATATTATTTATTTATTTATTTATTTATTACATATATATATATTCATTTAATGAATAGCATTTTATTATTAAAATAGTCATTAAGTAAAGAACTAGAGCCTTTATTTCTGGAAACATTCATTATGACAAATAACTTTAAATGGTTACATAAATTTCGCGTTTGTATCAGGTAACGGAAACTACATATGTCTTTAGGAAATGTTTTACTGCATTTGATTTTAATTCTTAACATGTCTGATAAATAATATAAAATATACATACCATTGTGTTGCATGTAAATTTGTTCTGAGTATTTTATTTTAAAAACACGATAATGGTAACGTATTTCGAATGTAGGTAACGCACTTATGCCCCCACTCTCATTTAGTTTAAACATATTTTATTCATTGTATTTACAAGTTAAGAATATATACAATAACAACAAATAAAGGATTGGAACGGAAGCGTAATGCTTATTAAGATCCTTTCCTTACCATGTTTATATGTAACACTAGAATGGCAGATTTATTAAACATTACTCAAGAAGAGAAAATAGAAACAAAATATGTCTTATACAATGGAAAATGTTATCAAGATTTAGAAGGAAAAGTACGTTTGAAAGCTAAGAAAAACGCACACACAAAAGATAATAAAATTTATATATTGAATAATACTACTACTATATAAAAAAAAGTGTAAGGGAAATATGGGCGGCGACATTGGGTAGGGGCGAACCATCCGTACTAGCACCATCTAACTTGTTCATTTACTGATGTTGATAAGTAATGTCAGTTTAAAATCGTTTGCTTTTTAATATAAAATTTTGCACATTTTCGAAGATCACTTCATTTGTTTCGTAACTGAGATTGGGGTCACCAAAAAGGAGAATATTAGTTGAGATAGTACATATATTTGAAAGAGAGTTGATAAGTTCTAAGCGAATAATGTGATAGGTTGGACACGTGAAGAAGAAATGCTCAGTGTTCTCGATACTACCACAGTGACACAGAGGAGAGTCAGTTATATTTTTGATAAACAAGTGATGGTTTAATGAACTACAGTTTGTTCTGAGACGTGTGTGTAGGATTTGTGCTTTCCTGTCAACTGTGTAGTAAAACTTCGGGGGACGTGTTTCATGGGTAAGATATCGTTTGAAAAAGTAGACAGATTCTAAGGATCTGGCGTCCTGCGGGAGTAAATTCCATTCACGAACAACAGAAGGTAAAAATGAATCGGAGTAATTTTGTGTTCGAGAATGAATTGTTTGAAGATTATTTGCATTTCGTAAGCTGTATCGAGACTCTTCTCATACTAGAGGAGGAACTAATGTAGTAAGATACGGTGGTGCCAAGTTATGATTCATTTTATAAAATAGAACAAGCCTTCGCCTTCGAGCGTCAAGCGTTTCCCAGCCTACTTCCGTGTGCAAATTATTTAAGGATACAAGTTTGGTAGCTCCTGTTACAATTCTAGCTGCTTCATTTTGGATTTTATCTAGTTCCAGTTTTTCATAAAGTGTGCAGTTATCCCAGATAACATCCGCATATTCTAACAGGGGCCTTATAAAACTAAGATATATTATTTCTAAGGATTTACGATCCAGCTGGAATTTAAGTTTTCTCATTATATTTATTCTGGTCCATGCTTTAGCTGTCATATATTATATGTGGTAATGCCAACTGCAGTCGTTTGAAAGCTTCACGCCCAGATGTTTATGAGTTGTAACTTCATTTGACAAACATACTTCATTTTGTAGCAAATGCCATCCTCTTTCAGGAAAGTATATCCTTCAAAATTCCCCCAGGGCGGGTGTGACGTCTTTTGGTAACTTATGGTCAAGTTGTTTGCATATTTTTGCTGTTGTCCTGTGTCCGCCGGTCACCCCCACTGTTGCCCCACTATCGTGTCTGTTATACATTTGTTATTATAATATTCCGCTAAATTGAATTTTCGTTTATTTTAAGATGATCCAACTATATTCAAATGCTTTGCTTTATTATTTTAGTTTTCAAACTTGTTTTGGTCCCTATAAATTAATCACTGTTAGATGTATAGCTATATTACATTGAACACTTATAAAAAAAATCCACTGTGCAGTTTTATACGCCATTGTTATATGTAATTTATATGATACCTAGGAAAGGAACTCTATAAGCAACTGCTTTCGTTCCAGTCCTTTTTCACATTTTGTATTATGTACATTTTCACAGATTGTATAAATATTGGAAATAAAATAAGTTTAAACCAAGTTATTATACCCCCGCTTCGAAGAATTGGGGCCTCTAAAGGAGCGGGGACTCACTTTGTCCGTACAGTACTATCCCATTCCGTCGCGTCCCGTTCGCTTCGCGTCCTGTTTTATTACTTGACAGATAATAGTTACATGATTTCATATTTGCTTTTCATTTTTGATAAGATGCGAAAATACATTATGAAAACCATATAAGGTTACATTCCACTAATTACACAGATATCATAAGGTTACACTCCACTATTTTTTACATAAGATTCCACTAAGTTTTTTAATTATTTGGCCTGTTATTTAACAGATAATGGTTGTATTTTTTTTTTATGACGTGAAAGTACATAATGAAAACCTCATAAAGTTACCTATTACTAATGTTAAGACCTCATAAGTTTACACTCCACTAATTTACGTTGTCTCGCGTACCGTCCCGTCGCATTATTTAACAAATAATGGTTGCATTGTTGCATTTTGATATTATGCAAAAATACATTGTGGAAACATGTTAAGGTTACATTCCACTAATTATATAGATTTCATAAGGCTACATTACACTAATTTTTACATATGATTCCTCTAAGTTTTTAATTAGTTGTCCCGTTATTTAACAGATAATGATTGTATATTTTCTTTTACTTTTTTTAGGACGTGAAAATACATAATGAAAACCTCATAAAGTTACACACTACTAATTTTAAGACCTCATAAGGTTGTACTCCACTAAGTTACGTTGCTTCGCGTCACGTCCCGTTGCATTATTTAGCAAATAATGGTTGCATATTTGCTTTTCTTTTTTGTTATTATGTGAACATACATCATGAAAACCACATAAGCTTATAATTATACAGACTGTATAAGGTTACACGCCACTAAAAAAAAGAAATTTACATAAGATTCCTTTAAGTTTTTAATTATTTGACAGATATTTGGTTTCTTTTTCTTTTTTTATGACGTGAAAATACATAATGAAAACTTCATAAAGTTTAATTATATTGAATGTTATTATATATTCATTTCGCGCGATAACTTCCAAAGCATAAAACCATTGTCATTGGTTGGAGAAGGAACTATGTTGAAGTTATGGGCTCTAGGTCAAAGGTTATTGTCACCATGACCTCATATGGTCATACACATTCAGAAACTCCGCAAGTTTCCGCAAGCAAATTGCCTTTGGTGAGAGTAGAAACCTTAATTAATGATGTTGGTTAAGTAGGTCAATGGTAAAGTCATCACGACCTCATTTCCCACGATAATTCCAAGAATATAATGCCTTAGTATTCCCATTTCTCAGTGCATTGTCCTTGGTGAGAGGTTAGGGTCATTATTTGAAAGGGCATGGTCTCCATAACCCCATATGGACATTCACATTCCACATGATAACTCCGAAAGTAGTATTGCTTGATTAATTTCTTTTATTCCATGTAAGACATAGAACAATGTTATATAAAAGTTGTTCAGGTATCAATACAAACTATATGATTTTGAAACTTAACACATTATATGGTTACTATAAATAACAGAACATTAATACAATGTCTTACAGGTAATCTTTTAAGTGTGAATATAACAAAAGATAAAGACGAATTAAGGAAAGTAAAAAAGGAGAAAAGATAAGAGAAATAGAGGTTTACATATGAGAAGCTGTATGCATATATTTTTCTTATTTTTATTTTATATGTTACCCCATTTAATTTTGTGTGAACTCCGGAAGTATTATTTCTACACTCGTGAAAATTCTCATGAAATTGGCCTTGGTAAAAGTTTGGTGTCATTAGGTCATTAATATCATATTATATGTAACATATATATATGCGTAAAATGCCCCGTTAGGTGGCTCTTCTTTTAGGCTACACCACGGGTACAAATCTCTTTTGATAAGGCTACACGATTTCATTGTACATAGTGTACATTCAGCTTTGTGATACGATTTATCATATTTCAAATATAAACAAGGTTGTATGTACATCAGCAATCATTTTAAGCATAGTATATGTTCAGTTGTTGGTTGCTGGATCACATCGACAACTAAATCGCTTAGCTTTATTCCCATAAATTGTATTTATAGCTTCTTGTAGAGAGAAGCAGAAGTGGTTAATTTGTTCATAACGTTCTATCGCAGTGTGTAGGAATAACACACTCATTAAATAATAATAAGTCAAAGTGAAAATGGCAGCTTTGTACGTCTAGGGAATACATTTGAAGCAAACAGAGAATTATTACCGAGAATCGAAGCAGTCAAATAAATGTGAAAATGTATGATTAATGTTTGAAGGCACATTAGTCGTAAAGTTTAGCTTATAAAACACCAAATACTTTACCCAGTATACGTATATACTTTATATATATATACGAATTTATAGAATGAATTGGATTTTATAGTTGTACTAACAGCTAAGGTCATATGGCGACTTTCCGGCTTCCATTGTTGGAGGAAGTCCCCAGATGCCTCTCCGGGCAACTGTCGTGCACAGATAAGCACCTAGGTAGACCCAATCAAGCTGTGACTGAATGTAATGGATTTTTTGTTTTCAATTTTATTTGATGAATCTCTTAAAAATATATTAATGAGGTTTCATACGATTTTTTGTCGTCTAGTGTATTTTAACCATAACAACATCGGAGTGGTGACAATAGCTACAAGGCTAACTAGAAGATACAATTCCATGTAATGTCAAATGGACGGACAACCAAGACAGTATTTATATTCCCGCTTTTCATAGTTAAAAGTGGTTGCAACAACATGTTCACTGGAAAAAGTGTCAGGCTCTCAGGGTAGCATTTACCGATACAACCAGGATTCAATTCCTTGCTGGATGCTGTGAGTGGGTACAGCGGTCGCCGGTTCGGACATGTGGGTTTCCCCGGGTTCTCCGGTTTCCTCCCCCATCTAGACAATGCAAGCTGTCATCCATGCCATAGAGAGTGATTTGCATAAGCGGTATAGCTTAAGTTTTGTTGGAAACATATCTGACAATATAAAACAAAGTCTAGAATGCCATTTGTTTTCTGAATGTAAATGCCTTTTGTGTTTACATAAATAAAATATTTTTGACCAAACATTAACCGATTTTTATAATGATAAATGTAATACTAGACAAGCCCATAGCCAGCCCTAAAGTTAAACGGAGGCAAATCCCTTTCTATAGAGATCTGGTGGCATGCACCGCAGCGTCGTTACAGGCTGCTAGATGGTGTCTAAATATATTGTTTTAAATATCTTACCTTTGCTAAACTTTTCCAAGTTGCAAAGTCTGTTTCTTCTTTCATCTTTATGTACATCACATATGTTTCATCCTACAAACAAGAAATCAATGACCGTGAAGCTCTACTGATAGGTTTTGATAGCTAAATCAGTATTCCTGTGAAATTTCATGACAATCTGTCAAGTAGTTTCAGACGAGTAGTCGCTAGTTGCTAGAAGATTTTACTATAAAACTCTAAACAAAGATGGCCACTGGCAGCCATGTTAATATCGAATCAAAATAATATTCAACAAGGACAAACATCATGTCATGCTTATCATTTTAGAAAAAGTCCCATATCAATATCATTTATAGTTTTCAAGAAGTATCGCTACAAATTTGTTTTGTTTTTAGCCATGGCGGCCATCTTGAATTTCTGGCCAACCGGAAATTTTGCTAGGATCAACTAGGCATCAAGAGCAACATCTCTGTCAGGTTTCATGAAAATCCTTCAAGTCGTTTCAGAGGAGTAGTCGCTACAAGTTTTTACTATATAACTCTTGTAAATAAAGATGGCCACTGGCAGCCATGTTTAATGTCGAATCAAAATAATATTCAACAAGGACCAAATCATGGCATGCTTATCATTTTAGAAAAAGTCCCATATCAATATCATTTATAATTTTCAAGAAGTATCGCTACAAATGTGTTTTTTTTTTAGCCATGGCGGCCGTCTTGAATTTCTGGCCGACCGGAAATTTTGCTAGGATCAACTAGGCATCAACAGCAACATCTCTGTCAGTTTCATGAAAATCCTTCAAGTAGTTTCAGAGGAGTAGTCGCTACAAGTTTTTACTTTATAACTCTTGTAAACAAATATGGCCACTGGCAGCCATGTTTAACATTGAATCAAAATGATTTTCAACAAAGATCAACATCATGTTTGCGCGAAATTGACCTCAACGCAAAAGTTGAAGGTAAAATTATTAAGTTATCCGCCCTTTGCTTGGAGGGTCAAGGTCACTTCAACATTTGCTGTGTCATGTTGCGATGTACCAATCAAGATACAACTATAAGCAAAGTTTTAAATATCTAGTGCATACAGTTTGTGAAAAAGTGACCTAAACGCAAAAGTTGAACCTAAAAATTATTAAGTTATCTGCCCTTTGCTTGGAGGGTCAATGTCACTTCCACATTTGCTTTGTCACGTTGCGATGTACCACCCAAGATACAACTATAAGAAAAGTTTGAAAGTTCTAGTGTATACAGTTAGTGAGAAAATGACCTAAACGCAAAACTTTATAGTTGATGCCGCCGCCACCGGAAAAGCAACATAATGAAAACCTCATCTTCGAAAAGGCGAGACAAAAAATGGAGGTTCTGGAGAGTTCTCAAGGTAATGAACAACGAATGGACGATGGTTTATCTTGACCAAGATTATTGCACATTCCATTGGCTATGTTATAATGGGCTCTATGGGTGCCCAGGCAGCCCATAATTCATTTGAATCTAAATTACTTAAGCATCCACCTTACTAATGCTTTAAGGAATCCCAAACCAAAATTTGGTTGAGAACATTAAAATTAATATAGATATACAATAATTTCTACGTAAACCTTGATCTGCTTTTATTGCATATTTTGTTTGTTTTTATCTGAAAATGGATTTCTATGTAGTTTAGACACACATATGTTTTCCGACGTGGCGACGTGACGTCAGGGGTATTGGTAGCATTTTAAAAACTCCTCAATAACCAATCAGCATTGAGTATTTTAATAAACTATGCTAGATATATAGAGACGTAAAGAAGTGCATGCATCACTGTCGTGTAACCTGTACGGCTAATGTACGGCTAGCTACTTGTTATCTCCAACATGGCGGACACGTCAACATTCGAAAAGTAAGTGCCTTATATTTTACGCGTTACTTACTTAATTCGGCGTGACATGCATAGATATTTATGCAGACAGTTAGAAAAATGATTCTTTTACACTCGGCTGCACAGTATGTAACAAATGATTTACTACTTTTTGAAAAATCATCGCTAAAGCATGTCAATTTTTTTTTTGTCGATCTGCAATCGAAGCGAGGAGACCCAACTGTTTTGAACCATTAATGGCTTGTTGTTTTTTTTCCCGGATCGAAGCGAAATAACATGTATTAATTACTTTGTGATGATATCTACATGACCAGATAACTAATTTCTTGTAAACTATGCAATAAATAATCAAAATTTTGATTAAAAAAAAATTAAGCTGTACGGTGCGTTACCATTTCAAATTTGCTTCAGAACCAAAATCTGTACGGTGCATTACACATATCTGACAAAATTACTGTACGGTGCGTTATGTATAATTGAGGAGTTTTGGTGTCTTTTAGATGTATATCTATATATATTTGTTCTTTTAAAATAAGAAAAATTGTTTTGTTTTTAGTTTCAGAGTTTCAAGTTATAGCAAGACATATAGTTAGATAGTTTTAAGAATATGTTGCTCTTTCAGATTTTATGTTGAACTTCGTTGTTCATCTACATTTTTGTATCTTCTTACAAGAATACATATTCTTAATTGCATGTCTACAAAGTTCAGATTGTGTAATTAGAAAGAAAAACACACAATATTTTGTATTTGAAAATGTATGCTTGCCTCCAAGTTTAACTATAGTGTACACTTATAGAAACTGTTGTGTACCGCCTAAGTATGGTTATCGAGAGTGATTTGGTTTAAACAAATATTTATATTCCACATGTTTCTACAACATACTATTGTACACAATAGAAGAAAAAGGATTAGAAAGAAAGTAAAATACTTATGATGTTGTTTTCCTAAGTATAATATTAATTGTACACAATTGATGGCCTGTTTAACAGCAGTAATTTGATATGTTTGTAATATAAATTCTGGAGGTATGGTTTAAACATATTTTCTTGCAATATTTACATTAGTTTGCAAAAGGGTTGGGCCACAAGTTCTACAACATTAGTTACGGCCCGTCCCTGTACAGTTTGTTTACAAAATAAAAAGTATGACAGTTTTACAATCATAAAACCTTTTAAACGAAAAGTATAGGAAATGCATTACTGAAGTTAACAGATATATGTAAAGAGAAAGGAATAGGAGGAAAAGGACAGGCAGTTAAAGACGTCTCGTAAGGGATCAAATGTGAACATGGTGAGTTTCATCAAAAACGCCTGGTATCTGCACTGCTATAAAAACACAAGCTCAGTATCGCTATCGTTCAGCTCTGGATTACCAGAACACAACTTATCAACATTTAAAGGGCGAAACGGTCGTGTAGAAATAAAGAGCGTACGCCTTTGTTCACTATATCGACAACACAAATAAGTAGTGTTCGACGTCCTCTCTTTGATCTCCACAGTCAGAACTCGATGATAAGCTCAAATGATTTAAATACCAGTCAGGATTTAGATCGCTACATGCATTTCTTAAACGAGCATGAATGATTGAAAGGTATCTTGAGCCACATAAGTAGTATTTTTGAACAGTGGGATACTGGAACGTCCTAAGAAGAGAGCTTTTAAATGTGTTTAATGATAGTGATTCCTTAACATAAATGGGTAAATCATTCCAAAGGCTTAGAGATGATGATATGAATGATTTTGATAATAAATCCGTTCTCCTTATTGGAGTGACATAGTCATTCGAGTTTCTTAAATTATAATCGTTTACAACTCTGACGAAGGGCGGAAATAATTGAGCTATTGAATTTGATAACATACTGTTTTTTGCTTTATATACGGTGATAAGTTTTTGAAAAACACGTCTGTCGGCTAATGAGAGCCAACCAATTTCAGCAATTAACTTATTAATTGAAACGGACCTAGTTAATCCTGTAACAATTCTTGCAGCTCCATATTGAAGCTTCATCCTGTAATACCAGCAGTCTTCAATTTTGCAATAAATCCCTCGTGCCAATTACACACTTTCCTCTGTAGATTCTGGAGAGGAAATAAGGAAGATTTTCTGTGGTATCAGCAGAACCTTTGATCGTGTTTGGCACGAGGGACATATTGCAAAATGTTTCGTATAATATATGATAATATGAAAACAGTAACTGGACCAACAACACGTGTCTGTATTGACAAACTACGCTCGTATACAGAGAAATCGGTTGGGGGAACCTTGGAAACAGACGCCGTAAACATACATTCATCATGTTTTATAATGAACAAACCATTTAATCCCAAAAACCTCTCTGATTTAGTTACTGCTTCTATCGGTAACATCTCTAGATATAACCTACGAAATGTCATGAACATCCAAACTATTAAATCCCATGCAAAGTATCACCACGACTCTTTTTTCCCCTCTGTCATCATGAACTGAAGATTCCCGACACCCCGAAACAGTTTTTTCTTTCAAAAACTCACTTAATCGTGATATATGTAGTAACAACATTCCATTCAACTACAACTTCCGATAAAGAGGGAAACGTTCAAATACTGCTGACTAGACATGCTAGTATGCGTTTAAATTGCAGTTTCCTCAACAACGACCTGTTTTCAAATATATTATCGATTCGCCATTGCATGCCTGTGGACTCATGGAAAACGCTGTACACTTATTTTTAACTGCAATGAGTACACTGATAAAATACATGTATAGCTAAATTCAATTCCCCGTCTACCGACACACCACTGAAAACGCTTCTCTTTGGAAACAAAAATGTATATATTTTATCCAGTAGTTTCGTTTCACTCAACTTGTTGTATTTTCCAAAACGGCAGCAATCTCTTCCGCATGTCAATCCCCATTTACCCCTATTTCAAATAACGATGATAAAATGACATTTAAATTTTATTCTCTTTAACTTGATTTAACATTTCAAGTTGTTCTATTTTTTTCTTTCATTTTGAATGCCTTATTACTCTACTATGTTATGTTTTTTTCATTTAAATAAATAAGCTATTCTGGAATACTATTTTAGTTAGCACTATTCATACTCATACCTCCAGAATTTATATTACAAACATAAAATAGTTAGCACTATTCATTACTCATACCTCCAGAATTTATATTACAAACATATCACATTACTGCTGTTAAACATGGCATCGATTGTGTACAATTAATATTATACCTAGGAAAAGAACATCATAAATATTTTACTTTCCTTCTAATCCTTTTTCTTCTATTGTGTACAAATATTATGTTGTAAAAACATGCGAAATAAAATATGTTTAAACCAAATCACTCTCGATAACCATACATAGACGGTAGTACACAACAGTTTCTAAAAGTGTACACTAGAGAGAAACTTGGAGGCAAGCATAATTGTTCAAATAAAAAAACATTATGTGTTTTTCTTTCTAATTACACAATCTGAAATTTATAGAATTGCAATTAAGAATAAGTATTATTGTAAGAAGATGCAATCAAAGTACTGAAATTCAATGTTTGATAGGAAAGACTGTACGACTATTTGCACGATTGGTGGACATTTAAAACTGCCATAAATATGGCATAGTTTTAGGCTCCAACTTGGCGATCTTGGGCGACCTATAAAAATCTTAGAGGGTCGATCCATTCCAAATATATTGCGATCAATTGTCATTGAACTGTTTCAAATCTAGAATAGAATATTATTTTATGAACTTGCTAGATAGATAACATACACTATTTAAAGCAAGTGGCTACAAACAAGTGTACCCCACCGGATGATCCCATCACAAAGATTTTTCCTGTGGCCACCTTCGAAAAAGTTAATGCCAAATTGTTGTGTCTGTAAAATATAGCAGTTTTTGTTGTACTGCGAAGGTGGCGAGCCATTGCAAGAATGACCTTTTGCTGTTGTTGGTAATACATACGGAAAACGGGATCCTTCAGAAGCAACGAACACAAATAAGTGAGAAAAGTTGCAGACTCGGGTTACTAAGTCTGTTCATGAGAGGTAATGTTCGATACATGCAACACCTCTAACTCCCCGCCCCCACCCCACCCATCACCCCCAATCAAAGCACCAACTTAGTAGTATCCTAAGAATGGGCTTGATAATTCCAAAGGACATGTAAGTAATAACAGGTAGGTCTTATACTCAAGTTCTCCGTTAGAAGAGCTTCTGTTTGCCACATTAAATCTTGCTTAATGTGTTTTTCTCCACAACGCCTGCAGGCATTCTGTATTGATTTGATCTTGTTTTCCTTTCTTTCACGATATTGACATTTGAAGTTTGGATCTTGCCAATTTCCCGAAAATGTTGTAAGGTATATATTTTATTTTGACGTTTTAATATCTTGTAAAAAATAGTTAAATCTATGTTTTATGAAAAGTAAGTTAGATCTAATAAGTTACAAGAAATATAGATAGCTAGGAAAAACGTTTATCCGATCAAAAGTGTTTAATGACATTATTTGAACTTAAACTTCTTTCAAAAATGAAAGAAGCAGATTACTTTGTATTTTACGTCAAAACTGCATTATCTTTTCTAGAACAGATACGTTACCATATTGAACAGATACGTTACCAAGCATGTTTTAGACGCTGCTCTTTATTTTTACTATATATCCTGTTCAACATGTATACAAATTAAAGCTTATGCATTTTCACGATACTTTTAAGTATATTAATTTTTTGGTTCTTCAGTAATTTGTTCAAATAAATAAAGTAAAGATACTTACCTCAAAATCCGGATTTACTTTGTTTTAAACATATATATCTATTGCGAAACATATCGATTGCATATCGAATTGCGAAACAAGTTCTTGCATCTTAGATTAATCACTCTCGATAGCTTCCAGGGTAGAACTAGTACTAAGCAATTTGGATTAATTATCTTGCTCAAGGATAAATAACGTGGCCGCGACGGAGGATCGAACCCACGACCTCACGATCAGGAGTTCGGCGCTCTACCACTGGACCACGCACTCCACGATTTACTTTGATGTAAAATCCAAAGTTTTCATAAAAAAACGACGTAAACAATATAACACGTGGATATCAGCGATATCATTATAACGCAAAGTAGTCCATTTGAAATCATCTAGTAATTTAATATTTTAAATTAAGGATATTTTTATAATTGTCGGTAACGTATCTGTTCGTAACGTATCTGTTTGCCAAAAATAAAACAAATGCTCTGTACCATTATTTTTGCCGCTTTTCAAGAAAACTTATGCATTCAATACATATTGCCAGTGAATGATTATCATACTACATGAGATTCTTAGTTGCTTGTAATGGTAAGCAAAACTTAATCAGAAATGATGGTAACGTATCTGTTCAGACCAAAAGTGAAATCAAGATTATTTCACATTTGAGCACTCGGCATGGCTTATGCCATTACAACATCAACACATTAATAAATATTGGTGAATTATATATACCTCAAGGACTATAAAACATGTGTCATATCTTAGTATTATAAAAAATACAGAGTCCCTGACTTCTCTGAAAGTTGGTAACGTATCTGTTTAGTGTTCTGGAGACAGCGTTTCAACAAGGACAGCTTATAAAAATTACTTTATTTCTGGAAAAGACATATTTCAACTCATTTATGTGAAATCCAGGCTTACAAAAATAAACTTTTTTCCGTCAAAGACAGAGAATAAATATTTTGAAAGCAATAACGGCATATTCACTAACACTTGATGGTCATTTTGTGAATTTTGGGGATATAATACTTGCACGGGTATGGTAAAGATGGTCACTTGTATGTATTTTTCGACTGTGGTTTTAAAGAAAATTAAGAAATATATGTCTCACCACTTGTTTAGGCAAATATACGCTAGGGACAGCAGTATTCACTAATCCGCTAGGGACAGCAGTATTCACTAATCCGCTAGGGACAGCAGTATTCACTAATCTGCATGATTAGTGTAGAATTAATAAATAACTATCATGTTTACTATATGATATATGTAGTTTTCAGTATGGTCAGGGGCGTAGCCAGGCATTATTTTTTTTAATCAGCAATAAAAATTGAAGAGGGGTAGTGGGTGAGGCACTATTTTTAAGAACATATTTAATGAATGGAGGCGAAAGCCTCCAAAATCTCGCTCAAATGAAGCCACAAACCTCCTAAATTGCACTCAAATTTCAAAATTTCCCCCCACCAGCAACAGGGGGACACCCCCTCTCGCACCCTTCCCCAGGGCGTATTCTCCAAAAGGCTCTGGCTACGCCCCTGATGGTACACACTTTCGTTAATATAAAGACTGTGACCAAGTATGGTAAAAACCGGATGCACAATGAAGGGGCTATATTAAGAGTTCACATGGGAAAATATAGGATTTTCCATTAAATCAAAGGCAATAGCACTGGCATTCATTATCCAGTATGGATGGTTTTCGAACTTGTCTGAGCCTTCATTAATATAAAGACTCTGGCCAAGTTCGGAAAGGATCGGATGCAAAAATAAGGGACTACTTGTGTTCAGAAAGCAAAATATAGGATTTTCCATTAAATCAAGGATAATAACACTGCATGGCGTTCATTATCCAGTATGGATGGTTTTCGAACTTGTTTGACCGTTCATTAATATACTCTGACCAAGTTTGGTAAATATCGGATGCAAAATGAAGGTGCTAGTGTGTTCACAAGGCAAACTATTGGATTTTTTATTAAATCAAGGGCAATAAATGATGTATCAAATTTGTCCGAGCTCTCATGGATATGAAGACACTGACCAAGTTTGAAAAAGATCGGATATATAATGAAGGTGCTAGAGTGTTAACAACAAAAAGTCAAAGGCCAAATGACGGACAATCTGTTACAACGGCTTTAAATGTGTTACAACGGTAGTAAGTCACAAGTGTTATGGGACCTACAACACAGTCAGTTACTTGTGGGCAAGTTCTTTTTCAAAAATATTGCCTCCAATAGTCAAGGAAGGAGAAAATAAGGGAAATAATAAACATATTAAAGATGCCAACAGACATATAAGACCGATGAGAATGGTAGAGCAACTATTAAGTAACAAAGCAATTTCTATGTACATTTTGTAGACAGTCATTCTATAATCAGAGGTCAGTGGCGTAACCTAGAAAACGCCTTCTGCTGCAGAAACAAATAACTTAACAAGAGCAGTGAAGTAAGAAGAGAGTGAATGGGCACATAATCGAATCTCGCACGATCTCGTATGGCTAAAACGAGAAAGATAAGC
>JAWPHD010012237.1:0-77360 GCA_037043455.1 Cyrtodaria siliqua
CTGAATTTCAGAAATATCATTGTCGTTTTCATTCTCGTCGTTATTTTGATAAATCTCTAGATCCTCTTCGAAAGGATGTGGTTGTTGTTTTCTCAAACCGACATTCTCGAAGTCATCACCTTCGTTTAAACCTTGCTTTTCAGACTCCGCTTCATCTATTGTTTTGATTATAACGTTGCCAAACGTCAAAGCCTTTTTATTATCTGACGATAAGCCATTTGTAGGCACGCTAGGCATCACATAATGAAGATATTCATCGAAGTTGTCTTGAGCCGACGGCGCGGTACAGGTATCTTCTAGTATAGAATCCACCTCTACGTCCATAGCTTGTTTAACACCAAGAATAGTTTCTTCTCGCAGTTCTAACAAATCTTTCTCTTTATCCATTAAACGGTCAATCTGTGTATTCACGGTGGCTAACACGGCTTTGTTAGACTTGATAGCGCTCGAATATTGTTCTAAAGCACTGCAGAGAAATTTATTATGGGCTACAGATAATTGCTTAGAAGCGCAAGCCATCTGCAGTTTTTTGTGCACTGTTTCATAATGCATTTGCTGTATGTCCTGCGAAAAAAGACTAGATAAAAGCTTGTCGTCGATAAGAGCTTTGCATTTGGCTTCGTTCACCCGAGTTTGTAATTTCATATTTAACAACTGTCTCGCTTGCTTTTGATTCATTGCTTTTTGTGAGTATATAAGCAATTGTTCTCCTGATTTCTTCAATAAGGCAAAAACGATGGAACGAACAGGACCTCTATTACACCTGTACCTAAACGAGAAACTAAAGGAGCATGGACAATGGCGAGGATCGTATTACGGACAAAAAGAAACTTACGTTGTCTTAAATAAAATAAAACTGTTTATTATTGAGATTGAATTTAATACGTTGATAGATAAGAACATGAAGAAAAATTACAACAAACACATATCTCATTTATGAAATTGTATGAGTTTAACTCTTTCACGACGGGACACCGATTTATCGTGTGAGAGTTTATATAAGTTTATTATCCCCCTTTATTAAACACGGAAATTAGCATACCGTTTTGGAAGTGATATTTGAACGGATACGATACATATAGAGAGTCGAGCATCATATATGGATGAGTACTGGTTCTACCCAGGAAGCATAGGTTTTGATTTGTGCCTAGAACATTCACTGTGCATCATGTAACGACATAAAATCAAGGAACAATGCGTTAAAATAGCATATAATGTTAATCAAATTCAAATCACTGTACATAACTAGGATCGATCCATTCCTAGTGTTCGAAGTGAACTTTGGTTCAAGTGTTCACGTACGAATAAAATGGGTCAAGGGAGAATACAAATATGAAGGTTTCTTATCACTGGCATATTCGAAAGAGACAATGGTCTCTCTGATGGACGAAATTGTACCTTCAGATGACATCCATTGGGGTCGTGTTTTGACGATATTTGCGTTTGCTGGACTGTTGTTCGAAGCGTGTATAGCTCAAGCTCAATTTGAAAAGCTGTACATAATTTTGGACAACGTGGTTTGTTATTTGCAATTCAGAAAAGTGGAAGATTGGATCTGCGCCCAAGGAGGATGGACGATGTTCCCGTACGAACCAAAGCATAAGAAACATTGGGGTTTGACTTTGTTGGCATTTATTATCGACATTTGGAAACCAACATGTCAGGAGCTTTTTATCGAATTCAAATCCAAATCAGTATTCGATAGTAGGAAAAGAGTTATGGTTTGTGAGTGACAACACATGTTTGGCTTGCGTAAATTTATTTAACGACATGCCGATGCAACAATGTCCACTCGCAGACTGTAATGACTGGATGGATGGGTTCAAAACAGTAAATATTCAGTTATGTGTCGATGGAGAGAATATTTTTTCTTCTCAGTAGGCTTAAAATGCGTGTTGCCGAAGTTATACCGATACTGTATCCTCGACGAGGACTTAGAGTGATGAACTGGTATTCCCTCCGTCCCGATGAGTATAAGATACTGGAAGCGAACGAAAATTATACACTTTACGAAATTCGAGCGAGATATCTAAAGAAAACATTAACGGCTTGTTTCAGAGAAAGCCATTACAAAATGATCGAACTGCTAGATAAAACCGTATGCGAATACACCATTATGGAAGGGTTGTACAAACAAACTGGATCCCATGACTTTATGCTGCGTACCGATATTCCGAAAGACGACAGAAGTTATGAGATTGCATATCTCTTAATCGGAAAAACGCACCTAGAGAGATATTTGAAACATTTCCTTACAGCTATCCCTTCAGAGGCAGGAGATCTAAAGAGAAAGACCACAGCTAATTCCGATCCCGATGAAAAACAACGGATTCGCAGATTAGCGCAAAGAAGGAAAACTAGACGTGTTGATGAGGACATCAATAACATTGACATGACAACGTTCAAAATTTAAAACATTTTTTTTCCAAATGTCGATAATAAATGCCAACAAAGTCAAACCCCAATGTTTCTTATGCTTTGGTTCGTACGGGAACATCGTCCATCCTCCTTGGGCGCAGATCCAATCTTCCACTTTTCTGAATTGCAAATAACAAACCACGTTGTCCAAAATTATGTACAGCTTTTCAAATTGAGCTTGAGCTATACACGCTTCGAACAACAGTCCAGCAAACGCAAATATCGTCAAAACACGACCCCAATGGATGTCATCTGAAGGTACAATTTCGTCCATCAGAGAGACCATTGTCTCTTTCGAATATGCCAGTGATAAGAAACCTTCATATTTGTATTCTCCCTTGACCCATTTTATTCGTACGTGAACACTTGAACCAAAGTTCACTTCGAACACTAGGAATGGATCGATCCTAGTTATGTACAGTGATTTGAATTTGATTAACATTATATGCTATTTTAACGCATTGTTCCTTGATTTTATGTCGTTACATGATGCACAGTGAATGTTCTAGGCACAAATCAAAACCTATGCTTCCTGGGTAGAACCAGTACTCATCCATATATGATGCTCGACTCTCTATATGTATCGTATCCGTTCAAATATCACTTCCAAAACGGTATGCTAATTTCCGTGTTTAATAAAGGGGGATAATAAACTTATATAAACTCTCACACGATAAATCGGTGTCCCGTCGTGAAAGAGTTAAACTCATACAATTTCATAAATGAGATATGTGTTTGTTGTCATTTTTCTTCATGTTCTTATCTATCAACGTATTAAATTCAATCTCAATAATAAACAGTTTTATTTTATTTAAGACAACGTAAGTTTCTTTTTGTCCGTAATACGATCCTCGCCATTGTCCATGCTCCTTTAGTTTCTCGTTTAGGTACAGGTGTAATAGAGGTCCTGTTCGTTCCATCGTTTTTGCCTTATTGAAGAAATCAGGAGAACAATTGCTTATATACTCACAAAAAGCAATGAATCAAAAGCAAGCGAGACAGTTGTTAAATATGAAATTACAAACTCGGGTGAACGAAGCCAAATGCAAAGCTCTTATCGACGACAAGCTTTTATCTAGTCTTTTTTCGCAGGACATACAGCAAATGCATTATGAAACAGTGCACAAAAAACTGCAGATGGCTTGCGCTTCTAAGCAATTATCTGTAGCCCATAATAAATTTCTCTGCAGTGCTTTAGAACAATATTCGAGCGCTATCAAGTCTAACAAAGCCGTGTTAGCCACCGTGAATACACAGATTGACCGTTTAATGGATAAAGAGAAAGATTTGTTAGAACTGCGAGAAGAAACTATTCTTGGTGTTAAACAAGCTATGGACGTAGAGGTGGATTCTATACTAGAAGATACCTGTACCGCGCCGTCGGCTCAAGACAACTTCGATGAATATCTTCATTATGTGATGCCTAGCGTGCCTACAAATGGCTTATCGTCAGATAATAAAAAGGCTTTGACGTTTGGCAACGTTATAATCAAAACAATAGATGAAGCGGAGTCTGAAAAGCAAGGTTTAAACGAAGGTGATGACTTCGAGAATGTCGGTTTGAGAAAACAACAACCACATCCTTTCGAAGAGGATCTAGAGATTTATCAAAATAACGACGAGAATGAAAACGACAATGATATTTCTGAAATTCAGACTTTAATCTAACAATAGAGGAATCCCAATGATTTCGCACGCAATTAACAATCTGTTAGCCGTATTATTCCGTTTGTCTTTTGAGGACGCTAGGTCTTTATTCTTATTGCTAATAAAAAAGGTTGGAGCAGATTCATGTTGCTGCTGTTTCTCGATCACATCCAGTTGGCTATTTGCAATGAAGGTGTTGCACACTCCCAAGCATTCCTTCTTCAAAAGTTTAGTCAGGTTAGCGTACTGCCGCAGGCTAACGGTGTCCGTCTTCAAACTCAACATGGTCGATTTTAAGATTTCTATTACATCCCAGTCATTGATGCTTTTTTCTCGTTCTGTGCAAACGTTCATAAAAAAGTGGTTTCTGATTACGTCGGGGCTCAGGATTTTGACGGTAGCCTTTAACCCGTCATCTTCCAAATTTAACTGTTCTTCTTTCAAAACGCTCATTATTGTAACAACTGCCGCGTCTAGCATCGTGACCGTGTTGAATGGCATCGAATCATAGTACAGACCCAAAACCGATACTAGGTTGTTTTCGAACAAAGAACAAAGCGTGCACGTTGTTATCGGCGAGGCAATGATGCTCTTGACATTGTCTGTCGAAGTCCGGTTATCGTGGTATAATTTAGTTATCTTCCTATAAGCTTCGTTTTAACATTCTCCGAATAATAAGTCTGACTAAATAGTCATGGTTTTAAACAAGAAGTCATTCTGATGAAATTTGAAATCGTAAATCTCCTTGTACCTCAACCCGTTCACGAACCAATATTGACTAATGATCTTTTTTATGTAAAACGGATCTCCGTGTAACAAACTTTGGAAGTACATCGGATTGATCTCGATTACACCCACGGCCGTCATGAATATGGTAGCCATAACGATATCGGCGAGTGAAATTATTCTTAACGGCGCCTTATGCTGTAATGCGGTGATCAAACACTGGTAAGAATTCCAATGCACCAGATGAGCCTCGGCCCAGTACACGTTTTTAAACTTTTTGACAACGGGATATAGCATCTTCTCGTCAACGCCACCCGAAGCGGAGGGCGAATAATTGATTAACAGTCTATTCACATTTGTCTCGTTGTAACCAGATAAAGAAGTCATCGTCAGAAATGAATTAATGAAAAACACAATCATCGTGTTAACCATGCTGTTGATCATCAAGCATCGAGTTTTCCGTAACTTCTGAGAAGACTATGAAAGAACTGCTAGTACGATTCTTTGTGTGCATCTTTTCGAAAGTGTATTGTCTCGTGGTAATGATATTTGTCACCCATGATTTTTTCGTGTATTAAAGGGATTGATAAGTAGTCAGCGAATTTATATGATGATGGATATGCTTTCATAATGTTTGGCGAAAATTGCGTTGATGAAGCGATTATTCGAAGTTGTTGCAGCCAGTTTATTATCGCTGATGCAAACGAGAAGCTACGTTTCGCTAATTCAGAGGGTATCGAAAGATTGTACACGTTGTGCTACTCGAAACAAAATATCAGCCTTCGATTGGACGTTTGTCTTCTAAAAAAGTGTTCTTTGCTGCGTGTATTCACCTTAGTTTTGCTGCATCATATCAGTCATTTCATCCAATCTCGTCGGACTTCGTCCTCTACAATTATGACTTTGCTCACAGACGTTTTCAATAACGATTTATCCCAGTTGCGAAAGGAGGTGCAGGCTGTACAGAAAAACGATCAATTGAGGAAAATCTTTGAAACGATCGCGTATCACTTCGGTCAAACATATGGCGTTTTGACGAAGGTGTTAACAGGATTTCTGCAATACCCGCCTCAGTATCAACCATTTTATTTGCCTCCTTTGATTATGAGGAAATACGAAGAAGACAATCAACCGTTACTCTTCTATAACAGCACGCACGTAGTCCCGGTTGAGTTTTACGAGTATGATTTTGAGCAATACATCACCGTTTTAAAACCATCTCCCAATTATGATCGTCGGTATAATTTCGTCATTCGAGATTTTCACACTGCTGTATCTCGAATACAACCAATGTTTCAGTACCAGAGAAAAGCTCGAGCCAAACTGTCTTCGGCTAAAACAAACACCGTAAAAATGTATATGTTTTATTGACCATCTACGACAGATATTTTCAGATGTTAGCGATTTACCCCAAAGACTCAGTTAGCAAATGTATCAACGAGTGAGATACTGCAGGCTGCTCAAATTTTCGATTCCCTTTTTAGCTGAGACGTTTTGAACGAAGAAATTGTACTTCAGATACTTGACATTTGACATGAAATTATCAAAATAATAGTCCGATAAAAACGTCTTGCTTTGTTCGAGATTGTAAACCGTCTCACAAATAAATTTTGCTAAATGCTTTAATTCTTTTGTCACTTTCGAGTATTCCATCGATGCAGCTGCAGAATGAACATCGCCCAGAATATTCAAAATGCCCTTCGGATCTCCGTTATCGTGGGAGTTGTAGTACAACATGAAATACTTTTTTATCTATCTGAACATACTAGACTGGAAAAAACAGCCGCCGGTTTTTTTTTGCCGCGCCGGTTTTTGGCAAAAACAGCAAGTAATTCCGAATGAGCTAGGGCGCTTTCGACTATATCATATGAAAGCACATATCAAATGATTGTAAAATTATATTCTATTTCATTGGTGACACTTTAATTTTTCCGAGAAATTTGACGCGAAGTTGACCTTTCCCATGGGAAAAGCCTATTTTCCCATGGGAAAAGCTTTTTTCCCATGGGAAAGGGTCTTTCCCATGGGACAATATATTCCCATGGGAAATGACTTGGGCAGTTTTCCCATGGGAAAAACAGAAAGTATTTATCTTGCAATATAATGTCAAAATAGTATGCGGCTTTCATATTTAGGGTCTATGATGAAGTTTTACAGCGATACGAGCACTTTGATATTTTCCCATGGGATTATTTTCCCAATATTGTAATTTGGGAAAATTTTCCCATGGGAAAATGAGTTATTTCTTAATAGCTAAAACAACACTTCAAAGCTTGGAAACATCTTCCATTGCAGTGTTGACAATTAAATATGCCATTATGTTTATAATTTAATGAAATAAAATCTTTCCCAAAATAAAATGGGAAAATTCTCCCAAATTGTTTTTGGGAAAATTTTCCCAAATGTTATTGGGAAAATTTTCCCAAATTGTTTTGGGAAAATTCTCCCCTTTTTTGACTGGGAAAATTCTCTAAATAATTTTAAAGGAAATGAAAAAGAAAACAAATCTTCCAAATAAGTACAAGTCATAATATCAAACCAAAACAAGAGGCTCAAGAGGGCCTGTGGACGCTCTACTGGGTAAAACAGCTCTTATAGATTTAGATAGATATAGCTAGATATAGCTCTCTTCTCCTATAGATTTAACAAAGGAAAATACAATATAGCATTTTTCAACAAATCAAGGGCCATAACTCTGTTATTACTAACAAGATCTAGCTGGTTTTCGAAATTGTCCAAGGTTTCATTGATAAACTAGACATCATACGGAGGCTTCCTGCCAAATTTCGTAGAAATCCAGCAAGCCGTTTAAATGGAGTTGCGCCGACAAGAAATTTAAAATAAAAATGTCAAAGGGCCATAACTCAGTCAAAAATCAGCGAACTGGAACAAAAGCGTGATATGCACAACTAGACATCTTACCTATGCTTCCTGCCAAGTTTCGTCGAAATTCAACAAGGCATTTAAGATGAGTAGAGCCGACAAGAAATTTTGAAGTAAGTGTCAAGTAATTAAAAAGATAATGAAAAAAAATTCAAAAACATAATTCAAATCTATCAAAAAAAAAATTTAAAAAAAAAAAAAAAAAAAAAAAAAAAAAAAAAAATGAAATTTAAAAAAAAAAAAAAAAATTACCCCCGGGGCGCGTCCAAATTTGACACCAGGGTCACCATTTGAACAAACTTGGTACAGGACCATAAGCTGATGCTACATGTAATACATGAGAGCTCTGTGCCATGTGGTTCCTGAGAAGAATTTTTTAAGTTTTTCCCTATACATGTCTATGTAAAACATTTGACCCTCGGGGCGGGGTCAAATATGACCCGAGGGTCACCATTTGAACAAACTTGGTAAAGGACCATAAGCTTATAGTAAATGTAAAATATCAAACCTCTGGCTGTTGTAGTTTCTGAGAAGAAGATTTTTTTAAAAAAAAATCCTATATAAGTCTATTTAAAACTGTGACCCCTGGGGCGGGGACAAATTTGACCCCCAGGGTCACCATTTGAACAAACTTAGTAGAGGACCATAAGCTGATGCTACATGTAATACATAAGAGCTCTGTGCCTTGTGGTTTAAGAGAAGATTTTTTAAAGTTTTTTCAAAACATGCAAAACCTCAATATACAAACTTTGGACCCCCAGGGCACGGCCATTTTTGACCCCGGAGACTTTATTTGAACAAATTTGATAGTCTAGGCGTTGGCGATCATTTTAAAAGAAAAACTGTTGAAATCTGTCCAGCGGTTCTGGAGAAGAAGATTTTTTAAGGTTTCGACCATATATGGTAATGGCAGCCACCTTGGATGTAGCGCAGACCTAATTTTAACAAATCTAAAAAGCATTCATCTAAGGATCATCCATGTGAAGTTTGGTCAAAATTAGCCAAGCGGTTTCTGAGGAGAAGTCGTTTGAAGAAAAGTTAACAGACGACGGAAGACGGACGACGGAAAACGGACAACACACCATCCCATAAGCTCTTCTGGCCCTTGGCCAGTAGAGCTAAAAAACACAAAAAAACAACACAAGAGGCCCAAGAGGGCCTGTATACATACGCTCTACTGGCTAACATGGCTCTTATACCATCAATGAAACGAGTGACGAGTGACTGCCTTTTACGTTTTTTTGAAAGTTTTGGGCAAAAAACAGCTTTTTAACTAACTCAAGGGCCATAACTAAAGAATCTGGTAAAATTTGACAAAGATCAGATGAAAAATGAAGACCCTACCGTATTAACGAGGCAAAATATAGCATTTTTAACTAACTCAAGAGCCATAATTCCTGTTACTGGTCCAATACAACCTTGACCTTGGAGCAATATGAAACCAACAGATATATTTAAAAATAATTTTAAAAAAATATATATTAAAAAAAAAAAAAAATAATAAAAAATAGTCACAAAAAAACAAAAAAAAAACTGAAATACAATTACAAAAGAAATCAACAAAAAAAAAAATATATTAAAAAAAAAAAAATTAAAAAAAAAACATATATATATATATATATCACCAAAAAAAAACAAATGAATGAAAAAAAATTAATGAAAAACAAAACAAAAAAAAATATAATTAAACAAGAAATATCACTGTAAGTGATAAATGTGTCCTTTGACCTCTAAGTATGACCTTGGACCCATTGACCTGGATTTTGTGCATGACACATCGTTTGGTTGTGGCGAGTTATTTGAAAATCCGTCCAGGCATGCAAAAGTTATTGACCGGACACGATTTGACCTTTGACCTGTAAGTGTGACCCTGACCTTTGGGCCACAGACCTGGATTTTGTGCGCGACACATCGTCTTGTTGTGGTGAGCACTTGTGCCAAGTTATTTGAAAATCCGTCCATGAATGCCAGAGTTATTGACCGGACACAATTTGTCTTTTGACATCCAAGTGTGACCTTGACCTTGAAGACCTGGGTTTTGCGCGCGACACAGCGTCTTGTTATGATGATCAGTTGTGCCAAGTTATTTAAAAATCCCTGCAGTGGTTGTGACGTTACGTCCGTACACGAAATTGTGTACTTGTTTTTGACCTATAAACTTCAAGTGTAACCTTGACCTTTGAGGTACGGATCTGGGTTTTGCGCGCGACACATCGTCTTGTTATGGTGATCACTTGTGTCAAGTTAAAGATCAGATGAACAATGAAGCCTCTATCGTCTTAACGAGGCAAAATGTAGCATTTATAACTAAATCAAGGGCCACAACTCTGCTGTTATTAGGTCGATATGGCTGGTTTTCGAACTTGTCCGAGCTTTCATTGATATTAACAATGTGGTAAAGTTTGGTAAAGATAGGATGAAAAATGAAGGCCCTATCGTCTTAACGAGGCAAAATATAGCATATTGAACTAAATCAAGGTTCGTAACTCTGCTGTTACTGGTCCGATACTATGCTGTCATCAAAATGCATTTGAAAATTATTCTTGGTTAACTAAACAATTTATGGTTGTGGTCGGGTCTATATGTCGTTTGAACAACACAGATTGACTTCATGTATTGGAAACATATGATCATGTCTCTGTGGTGGTGACTTATCTTAAGTCTCTGTTGTTGGAATATCTCTCATCTCCATAAGGGTGGAATGTGGTTTGAATATCTATCTCTCTGTGGTTGGAATACAACAGCCCTATTAGTGGTTCGAATAACACAGACTGTATCTATGTATTGGAAATATATTATCATGTCGTTATGCTGCTGGCTTATCTCATGTCTGTGGTTTAAATATCCCTGGTCTCCAATGTGGTTGGAATATGTGGTTGGAATATGTCTCCATGTGGTTGTTAATACACTGGGTTTCTATGTGGTTCGATTAACCCATATTGTCTCGTTGTAATGGAAATATATATTATCATGTCTATGCTAGTGGCTTGAGTGGTTGGAATATTTTTCTCTTGTCTCCATGTGGTTGTATTATATCAGATCTCTATGCGGTTCAAATAACTCTTGACTTCATGCAACAGAATTGTATTATCATGTCTCTATATAGCTGGCCTATCACAAATATGAATGTAGTTGGAACATATCTTGTCTATATGCGGTTGGAATATATCAGGCATCTATGTGCTTGGAATATCGGTTCTCTTGTGGCACGACTATCACTTTTTGCTATATTGCTGGAATTAATACATCATGTGCCTAGTCTACGTGCTTCGAATACCGCAATCTAATCTACAGCTATGGGGCTGGAATAGCACATATGTATAAAACATTATTCAACATTGTCATCACAAGTCTCCAAAGGTTGAAACATCAAAAGTATCTATGTGGATGGAATATGTCAGGTCTCTATATGGTTGGACTACATCACATCTCCATGTGGTTATCCTATATCTCCATGCCGTCTTTCTGTTGCTAGAATATCACACATTTCTGTAATTATGTGGTTTGAATATGTTTCGTGGTTGAAATATCTCTGTAGTAAGAATATTTTCATTCTTAAAGTATGTGGTTGGAAATATCGTGTGTGCTTTTATGTGGGAATATATCTCATAAAATCTCTATAGCTTAATATCGTGTGCATCTCTATGTGGTTGGAATACCTCATGTGTCCATGTGGTTGGAATATATTGCCTCCGTAGATTTGTTTGCACTATCTATCTGTAACCGGAGAACATGGAGCAAACCTGAAATACAATAAATTTATTATATTTTGAGTTCTCTGTAAACTGATCTTATGTTCATGAACAGTCTGTGAGCAAAGTAGAACCGGAAATGTAGCATTCAAGGACCACAGTTAAAGTCAGAATATGCTTATTGTTAACCTTAAGAGACGATAGAGACTTTGTATCAAGTATTTGTGTATAATATTACCGTCAAATTTGCATTAAATCCCACTATGAATCCAGCCGTTAATAAAAACTACTTTTAACTATTGTGTTTACATAAACATTACCTGTGCTATAAACCATTTGGATCTGCACACTTCCTGTGTTGTGCTTAGGGTCGGCGCAGCATATAGGGGATACAGCGTAATTAGAGCACAAATATGTATTAGTGTGTACAGTTTAATTTTAGTCAGTTTATTTGTTAGCGTAATTCTCCAATTTGTAAGTGCTTCATCAGATGTTTAAGTTTATGTGTAAATAAGCATATTCTGCCTTTAACCAAATGCAATCCCAAACTTGCCTTTCATATAAACAGTACAGATCAGGCAAAACCCACACTTTACTCGATTCGTCGAGTTTGGTCATATCGAGTGCAACGCGGATCTACGTGGAGTGACTGGTACTCGGTAAATCCACGCGGCGAAAGTACGCCATTGTCAGTCATTCGCACTCCAAGTTACTCCGCGTATATAGAATCCAATTAACCATGAGTGCTCACCTGTGGTGGTTTATTACTGGGAGAAAAGCAAATTTTTCCGACAGCGCGCTTGAAAAAGCCAATCGCCAGTATAAGTACAAACAATGAGACGCCGAGTGCATCTTTTCTGTGCAAGACTGATAAATACACTGAATAAATTTCCAAACAAATACGTATTTTAAAATTTTAATACATTAATCACAAGTTTTGTTCGTTTCTGTTGTCCAAAAGTCACACTTCTTCAACCGAAATAAGTACCCATAATTCTTGGCCATGTATGTACCTTTTAACAAGGCGGCACTAACAACGGGTTTATGACCCGGAATTCTTTACAATTTTTTCTGATTATCTCTGACTCAAGAACTCAACAAAATAATAAACAGCAGAATAAATTTGTTACAAATAACGATTAATAAAAATAAAATTATAATTTCCAGTATAATAATTACTAATTGCAGTCGTCGCGAAGTCGGTAATAGGAACCGCTCATTATAACTATCGTGACCCAGTATACATAATCCGGGCATTCAAATTTTTCCACATCTGCTTTTCCAAAAACAAAAGTAAAATTCATAACTTTCACATGACATCATCAAAATAATCTGACCAATCAGTGATCAATAAAATAAGACCTCCACTTTCGGGTAGGGTGTAAACTGTATATCGCTGGTGCTCAACTGATTTTAGCCCTTTAAAAAACTAGTTTGTATCGATAGTTATATTAAAAACTTTGTTTTTGGTGTACATATATGTATCTTCTTTTTGTGTTGTCTGATTTTAAAACACCAATATAGGTACATTTAATTTAAATCATGGTGTAATATTTTCATTTTCCATATAGAGATTGAGAAAAAAGTCCGAGTAAACCTACTGAATATCTTAACCTACCAGAAGTTGACCGGATGTGAAAGTTATGAATTGTCTTCTGCTTCGATTTTTTTGAAGTTATTAAATAAATATGCATTAAAATGACTGTAATTAGAAAAATTTGCACCCTTTACATGGGCAGTATCGACTCCGCGAACTCCCGAGTTTATCTACGCGAAGTATCATGGCATAAGTATCGCGTAAGTGATTTCCACTCTGAGTAGTTTTATCATCAAAACTCTGCGTAATTACGCGATTTGTAATTCCTCAGAGTAAAGTGTGGGTTTCGCGTGAGCTGTACTGTACCTACACACCAAGTTTCGGCAAATTTCAGGTCATTACTAAATAAAGTTATTTAGCGGACACCATTCTTCTATTTTTAGTAACAGTTTCCTTGACTCCAGTGACCCAAATCTCATACAAATTCATTCAAATATCTCATTCCAAACTAAAGATATTGTGCGGAAACCATTTTCAATATTTTTTGTTTAATTTTTACAATTTCTGTTGCCACAGCAACCACAATTTTTTACTTAATGAAAAAAAAAGATCTGCATGATCTCCTAAAGTTCTCCCTCTTACCTACACACAAATTTTCATTATCTTTTAAAGCATTTCTTTTGTTATAAAATGATACATATTTTGTGTATTTTTACTATATCCATTGCCATAGTAACCATATTTCTGTCAGATCAACAAAATAAAAAATAAAAAAAATATTGGGTATATTCCCCTTATTGCCCTCTACCAACATGTCAAGTTTCATAAAAATATCTTAAATACTTTTCATGATCCATATTTGTGGGACGGACTGAAAGACTGACTGACTGATGGGGGCAAACCTCTGGTCCCCTCAAGTGACACACCAGTAGAGTACTAACAAAAAAATAAATATTTCTACAATTATCAGCGAGGTTATTTTTGTCAATAAGAGCAAGGCAATACTTAACTGTGTATCGTTATCTTATTACGATACAGTCCCCACAATATGATACGTGTGAAAGAAAGTCGCGCTATAATCATATCACGATTAATCATTGCACCCCTAGTTTTTGGGGTACTGCGTATAAGTATGTGAAGTTACTATGTATACCATATTGTTCCTTTTTAACGCCCCCTCCCTAATATATGCCCCTCCCCCCAGGCACCGTGAGTAAACACCTCCACCCACTGTGCATAAAGTGAAAAACCTTACCTTTAAAAGTGGTATTAATCCGCATAACACAACTAATATATCCACAAAAACTTTTATCCATGTGTATTTCAAGTATAGTGCACTAAGGGTTTTAGAGTTATAATAGAGTTACATAAGGGTCAATGAATGATCAGTTTACACTCTAATAAACGCCCCCCTTTTGAAAAATGTAACGCCCCCGGGGGCGTTAAAAAGGAACAATACGGTATGTATGTGAAGTTTCATAAACATAGGTCAAACATTTTTTTTTTGTTATGGCCAGTTATGAGTTTGCTTATAGGTTATTGAATTTGTCTGTTATGTATGATGGTGAACCTAAGGTACCAGTCACCTCAGGTTTACCCAAAGTGTCTGGTATGGGTTCGATTCTCATTTTACTGTACATATAAAATGACATACCAGTCAAATATATCACTTATTTGCATCATGGGAGATGGATTTTAATCCAAGTATTTAATAACGTACCATGTCCTTCATATAACAGTCAAAGCATCAATCAAATCCTCCTTGGACAGGTACTTCTGTAAAAAGACAATGCAAAATACCTTAGTATAAATGAGCTGGAATACGTCTGAAGATAACCTAAGGCCAAGTCTGATTTTATTGAAGAAACAAGAAAGATGGAAATTCAACTTAAACCAGGATTTCCCTAAGCTACCCGCGACATTTTTTTTAATATTTCTTTCCATATAACCCACTCACCAAGTTGCTTCAATTTCTCAATCCTAACTCACGGAAGTTCAGTATTGGGCGGAAACCATTTTTCTTTCTCTTTTTTTTTACACCACACAACACGACGTATGCATAAAACTCACCAAAGAGAAAAATAACAGACATTTTCTTTGTTTGTAACCTTCGAAATAAAGGGGGCTGGCATTGCGCAGTCGGTAGCGCGGCGGATTTGTAACCGGAGGCCCCGGCTTCAATCCTCCGTGATGCCACTGAGTTTCGTCAATGTGTTCTTGGGCAAGACACTTTCGCCTAGCCCCGTCCGTCGGATGGGGATGTAAACGGGGCGGTCTTGTGTATCGGTCTATCCTCCGAGCATGTTAAAGAACCATAGGAATCTATTAGATAATAAGAGTATATGGCAGGTTCCCGGATTCCTTGTATCCTTCCCCTCTCTATGGGGCGGCTCTGAATAACCTATACTGTGTTGATGAGCCGTTAAACAACATTCAATTCAATTCAATTACCTTCAAAATACTCCCGTTCTCATGACAGTATGCATAAATTATGATAATTAGTTTATAAATAGAGTTGATGACTTTATAATAAAATAATTAAAAAGATAGTAGTCTATATTTATCATAAATAAAAGGATAGTTCATCAAAATAATGTAAACATGACATGTTGACAATTTCCTTTTCTTTAAAATTCATCACCCCTATTCTCCATAAATGCAGTTTCCAATTACCTTGAAGGCAATAAAATTCATAAATGACATTATTTTTTAGTCTGATGAGTCCATTGGCGTAGCTTTGCATAGGCCCTGTAGGCCCGGGCCTACGCATAATTTTCAGAAATAGAAAAATTAATTCCAAAAAATGCAATAAAATTCGGGGGGTGGGGTGGTGGGATGGGGGAGTGTGGCGGCTGTATAGGCGGCGTAGTAACCAGAATATATTATTTTCATATATATTTGTTTAGTTATCTTTGCCCTTCTTAAAGTCTAAAATATACGTCATCACGCACCTAATAACATTAAAAAAAATTGGGGTTGTGTGTTGGGGGTGCATGTCCCCTGACCCACTAGCATAATAACTTTAACTGCGGGCCTATGCCGCCAAAAAGGCCAAGCTACGCCCCTGGAGTCTGTTGTACATTATTGTTTCTAGAAATGGTCAATCATTGAATCTTATAACAGTTACTAACAAATACGAAATACACAATATGTGCATACCTTGATTCTGACATTTTTACGTAAAATGTTATAACATTTATAACATAACAACTTAGTAGAAGGGTCACAGAAAGCATTTGAGTTTCCCTTTTCTTCTATTCAGTATTGTTTACAGTTTCGTTTTTGTTCGTCAAACCGTTTCAGTACTGTGATACCACAGAACACCATGCTAGTCAATGAAAACCCGTACATTTTCCTTTATTCAGGCTATTGCAGGCCTTTTTACCAATTTTGGGAAATATGCAATTATAGTATTATCAATAAATACCTTTTTTTCAACGTTTTAGCAAGCATAAAAACAAATAGCTTCTTCTCATTCCTATAACAATTCTCATTGTAAAACCGGGTACCATTTATGACCATTTTGACAGTGAAAAGTACATTTTTTTATCTGCAATATATGATTCTTAGAACTTAACATTTTCAAGATTATTTTTCAAAAAAATATATTTTAGTCAAGCACATATTTGCTTTAGCATTTATTTGTTATTAGTGCAGTGTTTAATCGGCTGATGTTAATAATTCCCTATTAAAGGAATTCAACGAAACTGATCTTTTTACATACATTTTGGATAATGTTCGTTTTTCAATGACGTGACAATTTTATCTCAATAGTTTCTGTTTTGGAGCTAACAATACAGGTAATGTATAATACTTACATAGTTTGTATGAATACTTTTTTTGCAGATACAGCTTATTTTGGCTATAATCAGTCTGCTAAATTAAATTATAAATTGTAATTAGATGCAGATATTTTATTGTCATTGGTTTTCGCTGTAACATCAAGGGTTACACATATCGACCATAGGGGTCCGGCTCATGTGCTTTGTCGGTAAATACCAGGTCATTCTCACTAAGCTCAGTCTATGCTGAAAATTGTTTTAATTAAAAGAGCAAATCATTTAACTCTACATGCCTCCTATAACCAAGTGTTCAAGGTGTCAAACATTGGTATATATTTTAATATCGCTCAATACAGTAATGAGAAATCGTCATCGAAACGTTGAGAAATCGTCATCGAAACGTTGAAAAACTGGTCCAAATCTTTAGTCGGAAGACCTCGTGCCTAAACACAGTCACTCTGTAAACAACAACTCTAACGGCAGTTGCGTACGAAACTTGACCAAGAATCATTTAGTCGTCACCGCAGATAATGAATTCTAATTATTTTCTTACCAGTTAATTCAATGGAAGCTACATGTTCTCTTTTGTTTACAACTGTCAAATTTGGTTTCAATATGGCTCCATATTGGTCTGGTACCTATAACCCCCTGCGCTCGAAGAGATAATAGCGAGTGTAGTAGGGGAAGGGTACCAGATCAATATGGCTGCCGACGAATGTCTGCGTGGAAGGGAATAAATCTTAATGCCAGTTGCCTGTGACAGTGTATGGGGACAGGTTGCAGATCATAATTTACTAAATGTGTTGTTAGATACTATGGCGCTTTCTTTATTTGAATAACAATAAAATATCCACATACTACCTGTCAGCTACTACAGTGTCTGTGAGTACACATATGTTCTTATTGTAGCCAGGGAGTATTAAGTATACGGGGAGGAGAAGCGGATCGTTTTGCCGTTTTATGTTGTCGGGCATGTGTTTCACTACTGCGTGAAAATGACTACTGGTTGTTTCGTGCGTGTGTGAAAAACAGCAAATTCTCATAAATTATTACACTTACAAACTCAACAAAGGTGCGCAATGTAAACATAAGTACTATTTATTCACATTGTGTCCTCTGATACAGAGCGTGTATTTGTTTGCATGTATAAAAGCACATTTTACCAGAAGGTTCCGTATAACAAAGATGGCGCCACTCTACACCAGAGCCCCAGATAAGCTGCGTATTTGCGTAATTACCCAATTAAAACAATGGAAAACCAAATTGAAATTAAAATCAAGCGTACCAAAAAGCATATGAAATCCCATTTAAGCAATTATTTAAAAAATGTGTGCGTACAAACTGTTTTCCATTATTGTAATCGCACGTTGTCTCTGACTTTCGTAGAATGTAAACAAATCTTCGTCATTCTGTATTCTCCCGGTTAATTAGCGAACCCGTCTAGTAGAAGTTACTGGAGTATTTAACAGTATGTCGCTATAGAACAAATAGTAATTTCGTAAACCAATCCAATATAAAATAAAGTCTAGATCACTATGTGGCTTGGTAATTTTCAAGCGTTTGTGTAAAATGGCATCCGTCAAAAGAGGTTGTAGAAAGGCAAGTATAAATACATAGCAAAACAAAATTGTAGGGTATTTTGGAATTCCCAAACCATTAGATGGTGACGGGGTTGTTTCGGGAATTATAGAGGAATTAATCGATATATGTATTCACCCGTCAATTCCAATTGTTCACAATGTATTAAACAATACTTTGTCATCAGTAACAAAGCCGACGCCAATCGTGTAGTTACTAAAACCGTTAGAGACTGGAAAACTAAATATCCGTGGCTAATTGTCGTCAGTAATGATGATGATGAATAAATCTGAATCGTGAACTATTCAGCGAAAATAAAACAATCAGTTAAAACATAGTTAGAAGTTACAGTTTATGTTTCCAGCGTAAATGGAGTTTCTATGATAGAATTTTCAGCAACTCTGCAGTTCAGGGTGAAAAGGTTCTAGGCCCATTTCCCATGTTTTATCTCGATGGTTCATGCCTGTTATGCGCCATATAACCTCTCATGTGTTGGTAAAAATTCATGTGAAATAGAAGCCACAACAGAGACTCATACAACACACAACATAAAGATCTGAAAAGTACACTATTGTAAGTACCTATTTGTACTATTTTGTGATGATATCCAATTAACGAAACATTTGATGAGTGAATTACTTTTTTTTAATCAGTTGTATTTTAAAATACCCAATTGACAAAAATATAGGTGGGTATTTAAGCAAATCAAACCAATTCTTATCTGGGGCTCTGCTGCACCAAATAAAAGATGGTGACGGGGAATACATGTAGCTATTGCAAGCGAGATACGAGACTACGGGTTATTTAGGCATTAATAATAACAAAAAGTGAATAGTAGGCATATTTATCTTTGTCAAGAAGGTAATTTCAAGGTGGTGATTATAAGACAAAGCCTAAAACGAGGTGATGAAAATGTGCCTTTTGAGATATCAGCTGAAATTTTTAATTTGTCAAATTAAAAATGGTCTGGAGCTATTGCAAACGAGATATGAAGTATGGATTATACTAGGCATTAATAATAACAAAAAGTGAATAGTAGACATGTTTATCTTTGTCAAGAAGGTAATTTCGTGATGTCTATTATATAGAAAGCCTTCAAAAAGAGGCTGTAAAAACTGCCTAATTTGAGATGTTGGCTGAAAGTTTAACTTTTTCACATGCAACGCGCTTACAATCGATTTACCTGTATCGATAAAATAGTAAATAGTTAATGGCGGCGTTTTAGCGGACAACATAAATCGATAAACTAGAGCGTCTATGAACCCGTTTCTCCTCCCCGTATACTTACTCCCTGTTGTAGCTTACTATAGTGGTGAAATAATGTTCAGGTTATATGCTGCTAATTTTTAAACTTGTTATTAGAAATCCACTAATAAAGACTGAGATTTTTATAATTTTTTTTTATTTATTTTAGAGACCATTACAGGATTTGTGCACACACTTAATCATTTTGAATTCCTCAAAGTGTTAGATTCAACTATGTTTCACATTTCTGTTCTTTTTGAAGAAAAAGCTTATTGATGTGTGTTTTTTTCCTTTCTTTTTTTATATATTTTTTTAATTAAAATAAACAATTAGTCTCAGCTGCTGAATGCAGTCAATTTAATATCTGTAATTGTTGTAAAGATATGACCCAGGGCCCTATATATCAATTTTCATTCCAGCATGACCTCACCAGTGGCATATGATTCAATACCCCATGCTGTCAATCACTGGCACTTGGTGCTGCTCAATTAGTGGTTTATGGTGTGTCCCTGTTATGTAATCAGCTTATTAGTTATAAAATTCATGGCACACTTTTGGTGTTACAACAGGCCTTGAAGGGGTTCAAAAAGGGTAATTGATAAGACACAACTGTATTTAATACAGCAGAGGATATAAAGGCAGTAAAAAAAAACTTGAATTATATATATAAAACTTGAATAAAATATTATTAAATAGATTACCTGATGCAAGTATATATTTTATATCTTTTTGTATATTTTAATACTTAGTTTTTGATTATAATGTGCCTTGACTTTTAAAGGTACTACCGTAACCATAGTTTGTTAATCCAATAATATTGATAATTTACTTTCAAATAAAAGGTAATGCAAATTTTCTTATTTTACCAAAGTGTTTACATTTCAATTAATATTATTCTACCAAAGTTTGAAATGTATTAGTGGTTGAAAATAATCAAAATTTTGCAAAAACTATTCAACTTACAGCAAATATGCAAGTTAGATAAATGCAGAAAAAACTATCTTGCAATTAAACAAAATCAAGATTGCCATGTGTTCGTTTTATTTAAAAATTACCTTCAGCTTTCATAATTGAAGAAATCCAAAAGGCGGATCCTCTGCAGGGGCGTATCTGGGCATACGCACGTGCGTACAGGCTATTAAAGAAGCAAAAATATAAAAATGGCTAAAAATGCGAAATATGCAATAAAAACTGAAGGTATATGGGGGTAAGGCACATTTGTGAATCCAAAACTCGATGGTGCTTATACCTAAATTAGCCCCAGGAACGCCCCTGCTCTGTCATGGTTAACAGTGTAAACTATTGCGAACGAGATACGAGACTACGGGTTATATTATAATAACAAAAAGTGAATAGTAAACATAGAGATTATTTAACTGCTGGGATCCATTATAGGGAAATGGTAGGAGATGGTAGACGTATGAAATTGTAAGTTGTTAAACGGCTCATCAACACAGTAAAGGTTATTTAGAGCCACCCCAGAGAGAGGGAAATGATACATAGGAATCCAAGAACCGTGCCCTACTCTTATTATCGAATAGATTCCTATGGTTCTTTAACTTGCTTGAAGGATAGACCGATACACGGGACCACCTGGTTTACGTCCCCATCCGACGGACGAGGCTAAGGGCAAGTGTCTTGCCCAAGAACACACCGACGAAACTCAGTGGCACCACGGAGGATTGAACCCGGGGCCTCCGGTTACAAGTGAAAAAAACACCGAACAAAACACGTCTACCATCGAGTGATGGTGATGGATTTCCCTATAATCGAACACAGCAGTTAAATAATCATTTTAAGTCATCTGTGCATGATTTTAACCGAAATTCTTCGCTTTATTGATAGCGTTTTATTGAACGCTATCGGCAGATGACGTCGACGTCAGCACCACTTTAATGACGTCATAACTCAGTGTCACAGTTAGTTACTTTTGTGTTCGGTGTTAGTCAATAATATTTAGCTATTATGAATATTATAGCCCTGTGTGGTTGCCGGGGGCCCCGTTTGGTCACGGGGCAAAGAATACGGCCACTGCAGATCCCTTTGGAGGGAGAGGGGTAGAATCCCCCCAAATTCATGTTCATTTTATCATTTTTTGTTCATGTTCATTAAAGGTCTTCATCATGATCCCTGCATTGTTTCAGGTGCTATCTCTCTCGCATCAAAAGAGCAGTGGCAGAAAAACAATAACGTGGCTCCAGCGTAAATTGAGTTTCTACGATAGAATTTGCAGCAACTCTGCAGTTCAGGGTGAGAAGGTTCTAGGCCCATTTTCCATATTTTATCTCAATGTACATGGAAGATGAGCCTGGCATGTTCATGCCTTTTAGGCGCCATATAACCTTTTCATGTGTTGGTGCGCCTTAAAGCCCCAATTCAATTCACTGAGAAATCCCAATCTTTCACCGATGAAAATGTTTACAATAAATATTTATCTTTGTCAAGAAGGTAATTTCACGGTGGTGATTATAAGACAAAGCCTAAAAAGAGGTGATGAAAATGCCTCTTTTGAGATATCAGCTGAAATTTTGAATTTTTTAAATTAAAAATGTTGTTTAGCTGTTGCAAACGAAATACGAAGTACGGGTTATATTAGGCATTAATAATAACAAAAAATGAATAGTAGACATATATGTTTATCCTTGTCAAGAACGTAATTTCGTGATGTTGATTATAACAGAAAGCAGTAAAAAAGAGACTATAAAAACTGCCTATTTTGAGATGTTGGTTGAAATTTTAACTTTTCAAATGTAACGTATACACGCTTACGATCAATTTACATGTATCTATAAAATGGTAAATGGCGGTGTTCTAGTGCGACAACATTAATTGATAAACTAGAGTGTTTATGAATCCGTGTCTCCTCCCTGTATACTTACTCCCTGGTTGTACTGGTTAATACAGAATTTATCTATTTACTTAATACCGATAAACTTGATAAAGTAAAACAATTAGGAACAACAACATGGTTATAACAATAAACTTGATAAATTAAAACAGTTAGGAACAACAACATGATTATAATTGAGTGATCTTTAGTTTCATTACAGTTTGTCATTATCCTTTTTTTTAAATTAATTCATAGTGGTCTTTTTCCATTATTTATTTTTGATATTGCACCCAATGCAACATAATAATGATTGTACATATGCATTGATAAAACGAAGAAGTCGAAACTTTATTTTCTCAAAACTAATTTAATTGTTGATAAAATCATTTAGAAACCAAGCAAATTACTCTGTTTTGCAGAAAATATATAGTTTTATTTTAGAATATACAACTTTATTAAAGATAATTTATGGTAGGCATTAAGAAAGGAATTATGGTAGACAATACACAACATAATGCCAGAAAGCATCAGTTGATTAAAAATTTTAATTTAAATAAATTACACAGATTGAGAATAGTTCAGCAATTTCCAGGTTTCTCCTTTCATGTTTTTTTTTTTTACTATTATGCTCATAATTAATAAATTATTAGCACTCCTTCAATATAAGAGTAAACTATTTACTATTCCATTTTTGAAAGATGCAGCATGCACATGAAATCCCATAAAATAGGCAAATGCAATAAAGAAATGAAAATATATTCTGGATAAAACTTGCAAATATTAAATAACAAAGTTTTATAAATAGTCGACTTGATTTATAATATAAACCTCATCTTCTATATATAATTATGTAGTAAATTATGAAATGAAGCTTGATTAAAAATAGATTATTTGAATGTAAAATACTGGGATTTAATTTTATCTACATGTATGGTTTTTAACACTTCAATTTGAATTGAGTTGCATGTTGTTTAACTTGTCATCAGCACATTAAAGGTCATTTAGAGCTGCCCCAGATACAGGGGACGGATATGTACGAATCCAGGAACCAGTCCTACTCCTAGTTACTATTGAATAGATTTCTATGGTTCTTTAACAGGCTCTGAGGGTACATTCTGATACATGGGAAAGCCCACATGGGAAAGCCCGGTTTACATACCCACTTCATGTACATTTTGTCATTATTTATCAATTTTTCATGCTCATTCAAGGTCTTCATGACAACGTATATATGCAAATGTGGAAACGTGGCTCCATCGTAAATGGAGTGTCAACAATAGAATTTGCAGCAACTCTGCAGTTCTGCAGATTAGAAGGTTCTAGGCCGATTCTCCATATTTATATCTAGATGTAAATGGAGGATGAGCCTGGCATGTTCATCCCTGTCTGGCACCATAATGCTGTTCTAACTTAACATGAACAGTTATAAATACTACATTTGACACATTTAAAGCAAAAATATGATCTGCCATTTGTTTTATTTCAGTACCTTTTCAGTATTCTTTAATATATCCAGCCAAGTTGATTTTTTCATTATTTTGTTGGAACAGATTAATCCCATGTAAACATGTTGTAAATTTTTTGCTAAATAACAGTTCATCAGATCTTTCTCATATATGATATATGGTAACTACTAAGTGGAAGACCCTGGCCATGCATACCTCACCTGTCATAGATCACAGGATAATCTTTGATTAACCAATCAGATCTGGCCAATACCTTCTTGACTTGTCCAGGGAGGAGTTTAGTTTCAAGAAGTAACATGTGGTGTTTGTCATATCAACATAATTAACTGCATAACTATTTATGGTTATAAATAAGATCTATTTAATAGTGTATGCTTTGGACAGTGGAAATTGTTAATTCCTTCTAGCATTTTATGGGTGAGATATTGTTATTTTTTTTAGTATTCATCAGGTTATCAAGCATTTTAACAATTAAAAAGCAATTTTAGGTTAGGAATTATATCAAGAAAATAAGTTTTTATCCATTGAAAATTCAGCTGTACGAACAATCTAAAATTGGAATTCCCCGAAAACAATACAAATAAAATCAATAAAAAAAAACACTTTCAAAGCTCAACCTTATTGAGAGAACTGAGTTTATGTGGCTCTTATATGAAGATACATTAACTATTTATATTTTTATACTACTCATAAATGTAATCTTAATGACCTTTTTTGTTTGATTTATAGTTTGTTAATTCATTTCACTCAATTTCTAAGATGCTGTTTTTCATCATGTTTTTGGAAAGTTGGGTAATTCATTTAACTCTGTTTCTAAGATATTTTAGAAAATATTAGAAATGTTTTAACATTTTAACTAAGGTAATATATTTGATATTCATAAATACTCTGGATTCAAAACTACCTATATATTTATCCGCCAAATGGCTATTAAACTGGTTCCCTGATTACTCTGCGATATACAACAGGGTACCAGTTGGTTCCCCGATTAGTCTAAGGTATGCAAGAGGGTACCAGTTATGACAAATAGGACGCATTCATTTTTAAAATGTCAAATGTGTACGCTTTTTTAAATCAAACTCCTCCTTGATTTACGGCAATATTTTGAAAATGGTGAATTGTTTGAAATGGCATTATTGTGTAGATTCGGGTTCAGGTCTTGGATGTTGTAAACACTCATTTTGTTCAAAATGAACATTTGTGAATTGAAATTGGATAAAAAAGAGGACACATTTCTTCTTTAAAAAATGAAATGTATACTGCCTTAAGTGACTTTGGATTAAAACTCCTCCTTTATTAGTAAGCAATTTTCAGAAATAACAAATCAGATATACCGTATAATTCCTAATAAGCGCCACCCCCAGGGTGTAACATTTTGAAAATTGAGATCAAAAGTACATAATTTTACTTTTAAACGGACATTATTTAATGATTTTCTTTACCAAGAAAACCCCCCGTGTGGTTGCCGGGGTAGAATACAACCACTGCAAACACACCGTCACATGCAGAGGGGTAGGACCCCCCCATTCATATTCATTTTGTCATTTTTTGTTCATGCTCATTAAAGGTCTTCATCATGACCCCTGCATTGTTTCAGGTGCCATCTCGCTCACATCACTAAGAGCAGTGGCAGAAAAACAATAAACGCTGCTCCAGCGTAAATGGAGTTTTTATGATAGAATTTGCAGCAACTCTGCAGTTCAGGGTGAGAAGGTTCTAGGCCAATTTTCCATATTTTATCTCGATGTACATGGAAGATGAGCCTGGCATTTTCATGCCTGTTAGGCGCCATATAACCTGTAATGTGTTGGTGCGCCTTAAAACCCCACTTCAATTCAATTACCAAGAAAACCAAAGTCTGCATGTCGGTCAATCAATGCATCGGATTTTAAGTTTTCTAGTGATTTTGTCTTACATGTTCCATTGTGAATGAAACAGATTAACTTGCAATTTTTGGGGTTTTAAAAATATATTTTCTGAAAAAATGGTAGGGGAGATGTGGGGTGGGCGTTTATTAGGGGAGTGGCATTTATTAGGGATTATATGGTATTGGTATTGTTAAGAAGATGCAATATCTGGCATTTGATATCAAAAAAGCGTTTATTTTGGTCTAAAATATGTTAACTGAAAATGGTTTAACATATGAACGTGTTTTTCATTATCAAATGTAATGTGCATATTATTTAAATCTAACTGCTTCTTTAGTAATGACATGCATGATGTTCAAACTCATGATCTGATTATATTGGTATTGCTATTTAGAGTTGGCTACAAGTTTGTACTTTCAAGAAAATTTTATTTAGATCTCAAATTTGTGTATTGAATTGGTACAAAACAACAACAGAACGCGTCATTTATTAAAAGTTTGATACCTTTTTGAAATTAACAATTTCAATTTATTTATGGCATGATGTTCAAACTTGCGGTGCGGGTTGATTCACAGACATATTAGTAATGTTATTAGGCTTGTGGTTGATTATAGCATTATCATGCATTTTTCAAAAGATATCTTGGCTCATTTTGAATTTAAGGAAAACTTAGCATACAAACACGTATTTTATCAATTTTAATATGTTCGTAGAGATAACATGATACTCATTTAACCTGTATGCCTATCCATCATTGTTTTACAATAAAAAAAATTGAATTCCGACATTTACATTTTTAACAAATCTTAATCATTGTCTCACCAACAAGCAACAACTCAGATTGATCACCCATTTTATCAGGGCCCTGATGTCAGTTTTCATCCCAGATTTCATATAACAATTAACATGTCGCCAGTTGTCAATCATTTATCCATTTCAACCAATCAAACCAGATGATACCTCCGACAAACAACAGCACGTGTATAAAGCACGTGCAACTATGTTATATAAACTATTGTCAATATACTCCGACATCAACAATAGGGCGGAGATATCTAAGTCATTGGCGACATGTCAATTAAGAGTCGCGTTCATTTCCCGCACTATTATATTTTTTACCGCCTTTCAAAAGGAAACAATATGCCACAATGACTGAATTATATTTGGTACCACACTTTAAAAGGTGACAATATGCCAACAAGGGTTTGAAAATGCTACAACCACTGATTGAGCATGACCATTATACGGTATAACACGAATGGATAGAAATAAGTCGATCACAGTGTTTGATCTGTTTATTTGGCATAACATGGAGGAGTAGGAAAAATAGGGTGTTACTCATTTGTGTATTTGCTTAAATAACAACCGACATGAAGTTGTTAACTCATTGGCTGGCGTGGCACTGTCGGTAGCGCTGCGGATTTGTAACCGGAGGCCCCGGGTTCAATCCTCTGTGGTGCCACTGAGTCGTCGGTGTGTTCTTGGGGAAGACACTTTCCCTTAGCCTCGTCAGTCGGATGGGGACATAATCTGGGCAGTCCCGTTTATCGGACTATAATGGCCGCCACGGCGACTCAAAGTTTACATAGAGTTATATAGAAAAAGGTTAAAAATGACATCTTCTCTGAAACCGCTTGAAGGATTTTGATGAAACTTATTCACAATGATATTTGGGATACTTCATCTCAGAGTTAAGTTTTTCGCAGCCGCCAGTCATCCAAGATGGTCGCCATGGCTAAAACTAGGTCAAATTTAAGGAAATTTCAAACGACATCTCCGACGAAACCACTTATTCCATTCTACTGATATATCATTTACTTGTTCCTTCGGTTGGCCTCTATCAAGTTTGTGTTTTTCGTTATCGTCGAATAATCAAAATGGCGGCCACGGCGACTCACAGTTTACATAGAATTATATATATAGGAAAAGGTTAAAATGACGTCTTTTCTGAAAGTCCCTCTCAGATTTGTGTTTTTCGCGGCCGCCAGTCATCCAAGATGGCCGCCATGGCTAAAACGGGGTCAAATTTAAGTAAATTTCAAACATCTCCTCCGAAACCACAATCCATTTTTGTGAAATATATACATGTTCCTTGGGTTAGCCTCTATCAAGTTTAAGTTTTTTGTTATCGTCAAATAATCAAAATGGCCGCCACGGCGACCTAAAGTTTACTTAAGAGTTATATAGGAAAAGGTTAAAAATTACATCTTCTCTGAAACCGCCTGAAAGATTTTGATGAAACTTAAGCACAATGATATTAGGGATATTCCCTCTCAGATTTGTGTTTTTTGCGGCCGCCAGTCATCCAAGATGGCCGCCATAGCTAAAACTAGGTCAAATTTAAATAAATTTCAAATGACATTTCCTCGGAAACCACTTATTCCATTCTTGTGAAATATCATATACATGTTCCTTGGGTTAGCCTCTATCAAGTTTGTGTTTTTCATTATCGTCAAATAATCAAAATTATTCAAAATGGCTTCAACGATAACCCAAAGTTTACATAGAGTTATATATAGGAAACATGTTTCTTGGGTTGACCTCTGTCATGTTTATGTTTTTGAATCACATCATGCAAGTAGAGCATCTACAGGCCCTCTTGGGCCTCTTGTTTATTATTATAATTTTTTTCGTTTAAATTTTTATTAGCTCTACTGATCAGAGATCAGCAGAGCTTATGCCGTGGTCAGGCGTCCGTCCGTCCGTCTGTCTGTCTGTCCATAATTTTTTTTTTGTAGCAGACTACTCTGAAACTATTGAATGGATTTTCATGAAACTTTACAGAAATGTTGCCCATGAAGTCTAGTTGATCCTAGCAAAAATTCATGTTGATATGAAGTCGAAGATGGCCGCCAAATCTAAAAATAGATTTTTAAAAAACAATTTGGTAGCGACTACTTCTTGAAAACTCTAAGTGATATTGATATGGGACTTAAATGATCAGCATGACATGATGTCGGTCCCTGTCGAAAATCGTTTTGATTCGACATTTAACATGGCTTCCAGCGGCCATCTTTGTTTACATAGAGTTATTTAATAAAAAGTTGTAGCGACTACTCAGGACTCTGAAACTACTCGCCAGATTTCCATGAAACTTCACAGGAATGTGGCACTGGATGTCTAAATGATCCTAACAACATTTCAGGTTGGTAGGAAATTCAAGATGGCCGCCACAGCTAAAAATAGATTTTCAAAAAACAAGTTTGTAGCGAGTACTTCTTGAAAACTAAAAGTGAAATTGATATGGGACTTTTTCTAAAATGCTCAGTATGGAATGATGTTGATCCTTTTCTAAAATTATTTTGATGCGACGTTAAACATGGCTGCCAACGGCCATCTTTGTTTACAAAGAGTTATATAATGAAAACTTGTAGCGACTACTCCTCTGAAAGGATTTTCATGAAACTTCACAGGAATGTTCCTCTTGATGTCTAATTGATCCTAGCAAAATTTCAGGATGGCGGGAAATTGAAGATGGCCGCCACTGCTAAAAATAAATTTTCGAAAAACAAGTTTGTAGCGACTACTTCTTGAAAACTATAAGTGATATTGATATGCGTCTTTTCCTAAAATGATCAGTATGACATGATGTTGATCCTTGTTAAAAATTATTTTGATTCGATGTTAAACATGGCTGCCAGGAGCCATCTTTGTTTACATAAGAGTTATCTATTAAAAAATGTATCGAATACTCCTCTTGACTACTCGACGGATTTTCATGAAACTTCACAGGAATGTTGCTCTTGATGTCTAATTGATTCTAGCAAAATTTCAGGTAGGCCGGATATTCAAGATGGCCACCATGGCTAAAAATAGATTTTTAAAATACAAGTTTGTAGCGACTACTTCTTGAAAACTATATAAGTGATATTGATATGGGACTTTTTCTAAAATGATCAGTATGACATGATGTTGATCCTTGTCAAAAATTATTTTGATTTGACGTTAAACGTGGCCGCCAGCGGCCATCTTTGTTTACATAGAGTTATATAAGGAAAACTTGTAGCGACTACTCCTCTGAAACTACTTGACCGATTTTCATGAAACTTCACAGGAATGGTGATCTAGCTATCAAAAACCTATCAGTAGAGCTTCAAGGTCATTGACCTCTTCTTTATTTTTTAAAAAAAAAAAATCATTGTTATTTTTTTTTAGTTATTTTTTTTTTCTTCTTTTCTTTGACCAGCCAGATCGGACCCGTAACAGCAGAGTTATGGCCCTTGATTTATTTGAAAACATATATTTTGCCTTGTTAAGATGATAGGCCTTCATTTTTCATCTTCATTTTCAAACTTTACCAGATTGTTAATATCAATATAAGCTCTGACAAATTTGAAAAACAGCCAGATTAGACCATTTACACAGGAGTTATGGTCCTTGATTTTCTAAAATGTGCTATATTTTGGTCTCATTAAGACGAAAGAGCCTTCATTTGGGCGGATTTCAGTGAAACATTTCAGGGATGATCAGTACCAAGCCTAGTTGTACATATCGTCACCGAGTTCCGGTTGAATGATTTTGGCTGAGTTATGTCCCTTCAAAGGTTTTAATACACAAACTTTGTCCAGACTAGTTCTCCTGAACCCCTGGCCGGAATTAAACGAAACTTTTTAGGGATGATCAGTTTCACGTCTAGTTGTGCAAATCATCGTCGTGTTCCGGTTGAATGATTTTTTGCAGAGTTATAGCCCTTTAAAGGTTTTAATACACAAACATTGTCCGGACTAGTTCTCCTGAACCTCTGGCTGGATTTCAGCAAAGCTTGGCAGGGATGATCAGTACCAAGACTAGTTGCGTATATCATCGCCAAGTTTCGGTCGAATGATATTATACATAAACTTTATGATTAGCCAGTAGAGCGTCCACAGGCCCTCTTGGGCCTCTTGTTTTAAAGATGATCTATCATGAATTATTGAAAATTAATCAAAATTATACTAAGATGAGAGCGTAAAATAAAGCCTAAGGCCTAGCACCAATTCATCATTGCATTTATATGCCCAGAATGGTAAAAAATGGTCTACTACACTAAGTTTTGATCATACTGAATAAACAGGAATAGAGGAAAATAATACAGGTATATGTCACTTTCTCGAAAATGTTAACCAGTAGAACAACCTTGTGCTGTCGTCATCTTAATATTTTTGTAACTTAACAAGAATTTTAATTTATAAATTATATTTAATTTCAGGTTCACTCAATGTACTCCAGTGACAGATAGATATTCCAGCAACATCGAGTCATACTATATTCTCAATGCTGAAACCTATACAATATTCCAACCACTTGAACAATGAGAGACTGAAAATATTCCAATTGAAAATAGACAAGAGATAGTTCAACCACATACAGACGCGAGCCTTTCCAACTACATAGAAATACGAGACCTTCCAATGGCATAAAGACGTGAAATATTTCAACAGCATAAAATTGTAACATATGTCAGCCACATAAGAGATATATAAACCAATAGAGACCTGATAGACTTCAACCAAAAGGAGATCTAAGATATTTCAACCACTTTAAGATACTTCAAAAACATACTGAATGACCTGAGATATTTCTACCATGCAGAGACCAAAAAATAAAATGTTCTAGCCGCATGATGACAATATATATTTCAACCACAGATGCTTCAGATTCAGATATTTTAACCACATAGATCTAAGATATTTCTACCACATGGATACAAAACATATTACAACAGATATAGGCCTGAGATATTTCAACCCCATGGAGATGTAAAATAATCCAACAGCAGGGCCTCGAGATGTTCCAAACACATAGAGGCTGGAGATTTTTCAACCAAGTTACAGACATGAGATACTGAGGAAAAAGACGCAGCTCTTCGCATATTTCATAAGTTGTATTATAGCCATGTATGAGCACATAAACAATGGAATGAAAAACAGATAAAACCGAGTGCACCGTCAAACATTAATGGTACGGAGCATAAATCAATCAAAAATCAAAACCAGTGTGAACTAAGATAATTATTATGTTTTTCAAGTGATCTTCTTAGCTGAATTGCCAAAGATTATGCGTTGTAATGATTAATCAGTTGTAACTCACTGATCATCTGTTACTTAGACATCCGATTATGGTGATTGATAATGGAAGTCTGTAAGCGGTCATTGGTAAAATGTAAAAATGCACTTTAATTAATGTTAAGAAACATGATTATCCAGGAGACAATCTGTCTTACCAGCTTTGTTACAATTAGATGTTTGATCAGTTTTACAATCAGCAAAATTGACTCGCATGTTATGGAGATTAACTGCGATGATAATGTAGAAAAGGGCAAATTTTGACTCGTAATATATATGATTAATTCAGTGAACTCTTTTCGCTTTTCACACAATTTGATAAGAAGGTTGATATAGATTGTGTTGCATAACATATTCAGTGCGATTTTTCCTAGACCACACTTGAGTTTACCCTTTTAAGAGTTTGCTTCAATAAGATCGAGGATAATTTTGACAGGGAGTGAAATCAAAGAGTGTGACAACAACAACATTTACAGTATTGACTTATGTTGTAAGTGAAACCAAAATCATTTGAGTAAAACAATCATATTTTTAGCATATTCTGGTGTTTATTATGTATCAAAAATGAGATATAGGGTCCTATAGAAACCACAGCGTCCGAACGCAATGGCATCATAGGTCCGCACTGTACTTGATAATACAAAGAAAGAGACAAAAACCAAGAGAAAGGGTGGTGAAGACAGGGTTACCGACTTGGAACGGTCAGTAGGCAATAAGGTCTACTGGTTAGCTTGAATCGATTTTATATGCGCACAATCTCGCTATTATCCTGTCCTCAGCGCCCAAATAGACAAGACAGTGTAAACAAAACTACATCCCATCAAAAGGAATTCTCTAACAATAAAGTTCACATCCGGAGAAACTAACTTAAGAAACACATACAAAATAATAAACATCTCAGGATGTATCCAGAATCGTAATGAACAACCATAGTAGTTGTAGCTAAAGAGAAAACCAATCTCTCTACGACCAGAAAACCCGAGGGACGAAAGCTCATGCACCCTCAAGGCACATTCAATTTTGCATGAATTATTGTGTTGTAAATGAAATGATTACTTATATCATATGATGTTATACATTTTGCATCGATGTCGTATATTTAATACGCCCAATATACTAAGATTTCTACCGAAATGGTTATAATTTTTAGCTCTACTGACCGAAGGCCAGCAGAGATTTGGTTATAATTTTTAGCTCTACTGACCGATGGCCAGCAGAGATTATGGGATAGCGAGTTGTCTGTCGTCCATTAACTTTTGTCTTGTTCACACGATAGGGACTTCATTATAACTCGGATGTTTACGAAACTCTGCCAGTGTCTTTATATCAATAAAAGCTTGGATTTGTTCGAGAACCAGCAAGATCAGATTAGTAACACCAGAGTTATGGCCCTTGTTTTGCTGAAAAATGCCATATTAAGCCTTATTTACACTCTAGCGCCTTCATTTTGTATTTGATCTTTACGAAACTTTGTCGATGTTTCTATATCAATGGAAGCTCAGCCAGATCGGATCAGTAACACCAGAGTTATGACCCTTGTTTTGCTAAAAAGTGCCAAATTAAGTCTTGTTTACACTCTGGCACCTGCATTTTGTATTTGACCTTTACAAAACTTTGCCAGTGTATTTATATCAATGAAAGCTCAGATCTTTTCGAAAACCAGCCAGATCAGATTTGTAACACCAGAGTTGTGGCCCTTGTTTTGTTGAAAAGTGTGATTTTCTGCCTAGTTAACACTCTAGCACTTTCATTTATTATTTGATCTGTACCAAACTAACACAGCTCGTTAATATCAACAAAAGATCAGACAAGCTTAAAAACCAGCCAGATCGGACCATATACACTGGAGTTACGGCCCTTGTTTTTGCTAAAAAAATGCCATATTGTGCCTTGTGAACACTCGTATCACCTTCTTTTATTACTTGATCTTTACCAAATTTGCATAGATCGTTAGTAGCAATGAAATCTGTAAGTGAAACACAAATATTCTCGTGTATATATAAATACAAAAAAGCAATAGCCTAGAAAGCCTCAAAGAAGGTACACATCAAAATCGGATTAGTAACACCAGAGTTATGCCCCTTGATTTAGTTAAACATGCTGTATTTTGCCACATTAAGAAGATAGGTCCTTCGTTTGGCTAAATTTTAATGAACTGCATGGATGATCAGTACCAAATATGGTTATGCATATCGTCCACGCATTCCGGTTGAATGTTTTTTGACAGGGGTAAAACACATATCCGGACCATATTTCATGAACCCCAGACCGAAAATCAACAAAACTTTGCAGAGGTGATCAGTACCAAGCCTACTTATGCATGTCATAGCTGTATTTTTGTTGAAAGATTTTTGGCCCTTTAAAGGCTTTAATACACACATATTGTCCGGACTAGTTCTCCTGATCCGCAGTTTGGATATCAGTGGAACTTTGCAGGGATAATCAGTACCTGACCTAGTTGTGCATGCCATTGCCGTGTTCCGGTTGAATGATTTTTTGCGGAGTTAAAGCGCTTTAAAGGTTTGAATACACTAACATTGTACATGCTAGCTCTGCTGAATGCTGGACTGGATTTCAACGAAACTTGGCAGTGATGAGCAGTAGCAAGCCTAGTTGCACATATCATCACCATGTTTTTGTTGAATGATTTTTGACAATTATTGCCCCTTATACATAAACTTTGTCCAGAATTAGTCTTCCCAAACTCCTGACTGGATTTCAGTGAAACTTGGCAAGTATGATCAGTTTCAAGCCTAGTTGCGCATATCACAGACTCCACAGAGCCAGTAGAGCGATACAGGCCCTCTTGGGCGGGCCTCTTGTTTGTAGATCTGTTTCGACAACACGTTTTTATGCGCCCGTTTGAAAAAGAGTACATGGTATGGGGTTATTTAAGGTCTTTATCATGACACCGCATATGCAGACTTGGAAACGTGGTTCTATCTTGCCATTCACCATATTTTATCTTGATGTAGATGGAGGATGAGCCTTGCACGTTCATTCCTTTTAGGCGACATATAACCTTTCATGTGTTGGTGCGTCTTAAAACCCAATTCAATTCAGTTCGTCCGACAATAAGCAATTACACATGCTGCATGATAACTTTGAAACATAACGCTCATGAATTTTCATAGGTACATTGCCCTTGAGGAGAGGAAACTTGTTATTTTCTACGCTGGGTAGGACAAGTGTCAAGATTGCCATCCCTTATATGGAAATACACATTGTGTGATAACTTCAAAACCATGACACCCACATTCATGAAACGTTAATAGATAAATTGTCCCTTGGCGAGCGTAGAAACCTTTTGTTTTTGGGTTAACAGGTTGCAATGATCTTAATAAAATATGCATTCTGCGAGATAACTCTGAAAGCACAACACCATATAAAACTTTGTTGGTATATTGCCCTTTAAGATAGGTGGAAGCCTATTGCTTTTGGGATCAGTTGATCATTAAGGTCACATTAACCTGACAATGACCCAGTTCTGAGAAACACTCCTTCCACTGTAATTTGTCACTGTTAGACATACAATCATGGAACTTTACGGAAATAGTACCCCTGTTAAAACAATGACTTCTATTCATGTTTGGGCTAGAAGGTCAACGTTTAAGGCATTTGACATTGCCTTGATCAATGCATTATAGTGTTATGATATAAAATGAATGAAAACGAATGAAATATTTTTTTGAAACAATGTAGTTTGTTTGTGTGGTGTTTTACGTCCTTTTCAATACACGCAATGTTATATATGACTTTTTTGTGGTGGAGGCAGACCACCCATACTTTTCCTGGGTAGAACCAGTACTGTACACCTCCCGCCATCCGTAACAATCGACACTTACTCACTTAAAGTCGAGCTCAATGGTATGTAGGAAAACAGGTTCCCATGGGGAAAAACTGCAGTATCAATAACTGTCAGGCTATGCACGAGTCACATTACTATGTTAAGTACCAATCGCAAGGCAACACATCATACTCAAATCTGAATCTGAGATGCTAAGTTAAAATCAGATCTGAGTTAAAATATTCAATCTTAAACAAACTGGTCGATTTTTTTTTTTTTTTTTTTTTTTTTTTTGGTTTGATATTTTGACTAATACTTACTTGGAAGATTTTTTTCTTTTTCATTACCTTAAAACATATTTAGAGAAATTTCCCAGTCAGAAAATGGGAGAATTTTCCCAAAACATTTTGGGAAAATTTTCCCAATAACATTTGGGAAAATTTTCCCAAAAAGAATTTGGGAGAATTTTCCCATTTTATTTTGGGAAAGTTTTTATTTCATTAAATTATAAACATAAGGGCATATTTAATTGTCAACACTGCAACAGAAGATGTTTCCAGGCTTTGAAATGTTGTTTTAGCTATTAAGAAATAACTCATTTTCCCATGGGAAAATTTTCCCAAATTACAATATTGGGAAAATATTCCCATGGGAAAATATCAAAGTGCTTGTATCGCTGTAAAACTTTGTCATAGACCCTAAATATGAAAGCCGCATACTATTTTGACATTATATTGAAAGATAAATACTTTTTGTTTTTCCCATGGGAAAACTGCCAAAATCATTTCCCATGGGAATATATTGTCCCATGGGAAAGACCCTTTCCCATGGGAAAAAAGCTTTTCCCATGGGAAAATAGGCTTTTCCCATGGGAAAGGTCAACTTCGCGTCAAATTTCTCGGAAAAATTAAAGTGTCACCAATGAAATAGAATATAATTTTACAATCATTTGATATGTGCTTTCATAGGATATAGTCGAAAGCGCCCTAGCTCATTCGGAATTACTTGCTGTTTTTGCCAAAAACCGGCGCGGCAAAAAAAACCCGGCGGCTGTTTAAAGCAGTCGTGTTTAAATGAAGTTTGACAGAAGTATAGCAGATGCCACAACCTCAATGAGAAAACAAAAAATTCGTTTAAATACTTTTTTTCATCACTCGGGAAACAAGTTTATTCACTGTCAGATATTTCAATTATCTCATCGACACTATCTACTTGTTCTTGCTTTACTTGTGACCATTCCCCCCTTTAATTCATAGTCCCAGTGATCGTCTTCTTCAGACAATATGTTTTCGAATACTATGTAATCGTTAAGCTTCGTGTTATCTGGTGGGAAATTTGCAAATATAATCACTCTCGGTGTATTGTACAATTTCAAAGAACTTATGTATCTTTTTGACATCATCACCCCTTTTTTCAAAGCCTCTATAACTTCGTAGTTGATTCGATTTTTCTGACTTCTGCTCAAATCAAAAACGATTGTTTCTTGACCCTCGTACCCGTATTCTACATCTGCTGATCTACCAAACCTGGCCGCGCCTAGTAGTCTCAGGTAATTCGAAAGAAAGGTTTTGCCATGACCACCTTTCTTATCATTAACCCAATTTTCTCGGGTGTGGTGGTTCGTTTAGTTCGTTAATCACATCCCACTGCCATGCTAGCCATTTAATATCTCTATATTCTTTCTTCATGTCATTGATGTGTTTTGAAGCTAGTTTTTGTCTTTTGCCTTTTAGGAATGTTTTGAGTGGAAGACAAGTCATCTTTGAAATGCATATGTGACCTTTACAGAACTGAAAATGAAAAATTTGTTCAAATACTATTTTCTCAGCGCTTTGAAACAAACTCTACACCAGTGGATCAGCACTTTCAAACTTTCCAACTAGCAGAGCTTTTTCCAAGCGCTCAAAATAAGTATATCAGCGAACAGTTGTCAGATTCCTAATTGTAAAGGTATTGGCTATCTCAGATTTGAAGTATCAGAAAATGTAACAAATCGTTTAAATACTTTTTTTCTCGATGCTGGTAATCTGCATGAGTGGGACAGACAATCTTCCCCAATCTGCTTCTCTGTTTGCGAGCGAAGAAAAAAACTATTTAAGCAAAATTTTCGTTTACTGATAAGTAGTTTATACCGACTTTGACCAACTCTTTGTTTGTGTTAGATTTGTTGCTCTCGTGGTGTGGTGTTTGACTGATGTTTTATTTGCGAAATCCGATAGAATCCAGCATTGAGTTTTCTCAACTAAGGCATCTAACAGTGAACAATTGAAAACGACAAAGGTGTGTTCATGTAACATATATTTATTTCACAGTAACCACAAGAATGGCAAATCCATAGTGCTCACAGATTCGGTTTTAATGTTTTACTGTTCTCGACCTTAGCACTCGATGGCCCTGCGATCTAAGAACGACGTTCAATCTCTGTATTTTCTTTGGAGAACGTTTATTCCTTCTGGGAATGGACCTGTCCTGCCAGATCTGTTCTGCTAATGGCTCTATCGTTCTATCTTCGCGTTTGATACATCTGACGACAACTCCAAGGTAGTCTAAAAACCTGAAATTAGTCAGAGAATGAAGATTGGAAGCAAGAAACACAAACAAGAAACCTCAAATCTATCGAAGAGTCAAACACTTTACTTCCAATAAAACAAAAGAATATATGCTCTATGCTCCTCAAAACATTGACAGACTTTCCAATTTTCTAAGTAACAGCGCCTTTACGAGCATAGAAAAAAAGTATTTAAGTGAAATTTTCATTTTCCTATCAGTGCTTTGGCGAGCTTACACAACTTGCAATCTTGAAGTAGAAATGAAACAGTCAAAGCAAACGTATTTATGTTCGTGTTTCGGAGGTTGTGTGAAAGTTTGTGTGAATGGGATAATTGCCTGCCTCCGAGCTTCCTTCCGTGCTTGCTTCTGCTGCGTTCGTACTTGTATCAGATCAAGCCAGCCTGAAGATTCTAGCCCAACTAGCCCAACTATCATCGAAAGCAAAAATCGCTCAAAGGCAAGGCATATTGCTTAACAGAAGCAGACTGATTTTTCAAATGTAGTTCTCACCAAAGAAAGAGAAATAATACCTTATCCCAGTGGTGAAAAAAAAGTATATAAAGAAGATGTTCAAACTTATCATATGAAATCATACCAGCTAGTCATGGCAGCAAAACAACCGTACATGTATTCTGTCAATACAAACAAAGTTCCCGTTTGTAAGTTCAATAGTAACTTTGGCCGGACAGTAAAGCCGCCGTCTTGTGATTTCCTGGTCATCCGCCTAGGAAACATGTTTTTGAAAAAGCCCCAACAATTGGACCCTGATTTCAAAAAGGTGTTTGATGTGATATTAGGCATCATCTGGTCTTGGATTGATAATGGAGAAGGTTTTTTGCTGAGCGACAGCGATGTTTCGAGGGCCACCGTGAACAGAAAGTTCTTCAAAAGACTAATTGAAGATACCCTAAAGCGTTCAGACTTTACAAACAGAAGAAGGGAGAATTGGTATACCATTTGTAAGGCCATGGCTAAGTACTGTCAAGTTTTGAATGCCCTGACAGAAGCCGAAGACGATATGTACTCCTATGTGCAAGATACGAGAATTTTAGTTAGCAATCACAACGTCAATCCGTGGATCCGACAGCAACCGGGTGATTGGAAGGAATTGTTATATATGTATGGTAGCGGCGATGCAATGAAATAAAAAAAACTTGTCAATAAACTAACCCTTTCCACTGAAATGTGTTGCTAGATAAAGTCAAAGTTCTGTCTTCCTTTGATATGTATGCCAGTGGTGACACTTCTATTGTCATGGACGAGAAAAATAAACTTAGTCAAGACCAAGAAAAAAATAAAGAAGTATCGAAGAACGAAACAGCTTCATCACTCCGGTGAAATGCTACCAATTTCTACCATTCAGAGAAACGAAAGTTTACCAAAGACATACATTTGTAACTGGCAGTCAATTTTCAATAAAACCGTTCATTTGGTGATGAAAATTAAGCATTCCTTAGATATGTATGCCAGTGGTGACACTTCTATTGTCATGGACGAGAAAAATAAACTCAGTCAGGACCAACAAAAAAATAAAGAAGTATCGAAGAACGAAACAACACCACCATCTCCGCAGAAAAAAATGCCATCAATGAACTATGTTCGAACGCAATCAGAAGAAGTTCCGAAACTATACATATTTAGATATATAAGAACGCTGACATTTTATATCAAGAGATTGGACCCACTTGGCGTTTATGTTAGGATAGTAAGAGTGTGGTATACTCAAGGTGTTTTGTATCTATATTGTTGGAAAATAAAAGTCAAACAAATAGTTGTGTTTCCTGTGTCATGCATTTACTAATCGTGGAAAAATATAGAATCTGAAAAAACAGTTAAATGAGCTTTGCCTGTCAAGATAGAACGGTGTCGTTAAAACCGATCAAACTGATTCTGTTGAAGTAAATCGAACAATTTGCTCTCGAAATCATCCTCTCCAGCGGCCACCGTTTGCATATATTTAGCTTTGTTGTTTTCCCCAGCAGCGACCAGCAGCGAGAAAAAAAACAAGTGTTAAATGCTCTATATCATATAGCCTTAGTCCGCGGGCCAGAAAGTGGAATATTTCATTTATATACTTCTTTTTCACCGATCAGATTCTGGCCTTACATGTGCACGTCAATATCATCCTCTCATAGATAGTGCTATTTTGGTTTCCACAGCAGCGAGCAAAAAAGTTTTGAATCAACTATACTATACTATAGCCTCAGCTTGGTTGAACAAACCTATCTTTCGCAGACCAGAAAGTGGAATATTTCATTTATATACTTTTTTCACCGTTCACATTCTGGCCAGACTCTGTATCTCAGTATCATACTCTCATAGATCTGATTTGTTTTCCCCAGCAGCGAGCAAAAAAGTGTTAAATGAAATATTATAGCCTTAGTCCGCAAGCCAGAACTTGGACTATTTCATTTATATACTTCTTTTTCACCGTTCAGATTCTGTCCACAAGTCTACATTTTCTGCAGTTTGAAGAAACAACTTCTCCACCAAATCAGTTCTCTGTTTCAATTTAGCACTAAATTTGTATGCGGACTGAAGAAACAACTTCTCCGTTAGAAAAGTTGGGTGGTGAACATTTGCGTTTATCAGTTTATGATAGTGAATGTGCAGCGATTTTGTGGCAGAGAAGCATTTACGTGCTAACCTCTAAAATGTGGTGGTTGGAGTAACATATTTACAAGTACTGTTAAATTTCCAACTTTGGTTAATCTATAAAACTGAAAATGTCGCTGCTACAGGCAGAGTGAAATGTATCACAGTGCAAATCTCTGTTTGTGTTGTTTTTGCCAATGTAGCATGGCTGTCAACTTTTGTTCGAAGTATGGGAATGCGCTTCCATACATGAACATTGTATTTTGGTGCCGATTTGAGGTATGTCTGTTTCACAAAAAAGGAGATGAGATAACAAACACCCATTACAATCATACATATTTGTTTCTACAAAAAGTGCTAACAGGGTAGAGTGGAAAAGTGAACAAGAGATTAATTTTCAGTGACAATTTTATTGCAACAAATTTGTACAATTAAAATTTCATTTTGCTGCGTATGTCTTGTCTTTGCTTCAGATGGGCAGGCCAGTTTCCCGTCCAACGTAGATTCCTGGGTGACACAGGAATGTTTGTGATCCAACGAAGTATATTTCCTGGGTGGTATATTTCCTGGGTTAACACAGGAATGCTTGTGATCCACATCTATCCTACTATTGGGTCACACAATAGTTTCTCGTCCAACGTTGCCTCTTGGGTAACACAAGAGTTAAGAATCCCAAGCACCTATCCAACGAAAAACCTTGGGTAACACAAGATTTGTATCCTTCTATTTGGTCACACAATAGTTTCTCGTCCAACGTTGCCTCTTGGGTAACACAAGAGTTTAAAATCCCAACTACCTGAATGTATTAAAGGCAAGTGTTAGTATGAAAATTAACAGGCTAGATCGCGATACCACCTCGCCTCTCGCTTGTCAAAAAGTTTAAGTGAAAGAGACATCATCAAATCCTCGGATAAGAACATCCAAGATATGAGACGTCGTGGGAAACTCATCTTACATGCATTCATTGCCTGAATACAAGGCGCCGACACTCAAATGGACTGAATGTAGACGAGTCTTCTTCTCGAGCCTGAAGAAGTTCACACTATGCACTGCATTGGAGCTGTTGTCTGGTCGCATTCCATGAGGGGGACAAGTTACCCTATAACTCGACAACAGCCAACGAGCCGGGTTACCTCGCGCTAGGAAGCCATTCACGACAGTGTGCACCATAGTGTGAAGAGTTTCAACCTATCTTTCACAAGAAAAGAATAGCAGCGACTTTGCAAAGTCGTTACAGAGACACACGGGATTCTGACATGAACTCTCGAACCACAGTTCAATAAAAGAATACACTGTTTAGCACAGTTTGCATTCGCAAACAATCAACTTAGTCGAGTTAGAGTCGATCTTTGTCTTAGGATACGGTTGTGTCATTGCCACTGGCCCTAAGATTGCACTCACAAGCCCTGTGATGTACAACTGTCTCTTTGCTAACGCGGTTACCAAAGGAGCTTATGCCTACACATCGAGACGGAGCACTTGGGCAACATATCCATAAGGCTATATCAACTCTCGAACAGACTCAACTGTTGAAACCGTCCTAGTTTCACAAGTCGATTTTCGCAAATGCACCAACGTAAGGACACGTCGTAAATGTGCTGAGATACGGTTGCAACTGAGCTATCAGAGCCTTACATCGCCTTTTATACTTATCAATCGGCTGATAGGTGGCAGTGCAATATTTTGTCATCAACCAATCGGCTCGTTGCAGTGGGCGTGAATCGATAATGCCACCGACCAACAGAAAATCACCCACGTGACTGCTCAGATCAACGGACCAATCAGCGTTAACCTATGAGGGCGAGCCTTTTGCAACATGGCAAAAGTCACGTACGCCATTTAGCTTCCGAGCAGACAAGACGTGTTTTTCTGTCGCTCAGTGAAATGTGTGCTTGAGTTTTGAGAGTTAAAGCTACACAATCCCGATAAAATAATACAATTTCAAGTTGTTTTAAACATAAGAACGCCTATAGATGAAGTTCTTTGCTGGTTGTGTTGTCTATATTGTTTAGGCTGGTATATTGTCATAGCGTATATCGAGGCATTTGCATAATAGGCGTGATAAACGCTTCGGTAACTTTGAAATTGTACCACCCAGTGATTACGGGTATATAAGCCTAAACGTTTATATAGCAATTTGCTCAGATATCCGATAACTACAGACTATTCAACTCGATGAGGATATTTAATGGCGTGCAATGTAACTATATACATGTTTGTATTGTTGAACGAAAGGGAACAAGTAAAATGCGTAAGGCATAACGTAAATACATCACTACGTAGAAGATTATAAACACTTACCCGCGTATTCCACATATGTTCCATATATTGTATATACTTATTTCCTAAAGTATCCTTCAAATAATCCAAAATCACACACGTATTATACATGTATACATATACAGAGAGCGTGTATCAGTAGCCAATAGTATGTAACGTGAAATGCATGCTCAAGTGTTGACTCGGGACAGGGAGAAATTATTGTTTACAATGAGACGCTTGAAGGATATTGTTCAAATTAAGTTATATAGATGGAATTTTCTTTTGTTGGAAAAAGACCAGCAATATTATTTCTCGCAAATCGTAGTTTTCAGGATGTGAGGAAGGGGTATACACATGAAGGTTGCACTTTTCAATTCCGGAGCTTCTTCGGAAAATAATAAGAGTCACAATTCGTAAAAAAAAGGATCGCTCTTGCGTGCGAGCTTTTGTGGGTGCGTGCCTAAACCGTGCTTGTGTGCATGCTATTATGCATATGTTTGTTAATATTTAAATCTGACGAATTTGAAAGGCATTTGAATACTACTTCTTCATAAAAAAGAAAATTCATAAAAAAAAAGTTTTTAAAAGTGCTAAGGCCTGGGCTAGAACCCCGTCCGCAACGGCGAAAGCATACTAAGACAGCGCGTTAACCTATTGCGCTACGGAGGCCGATTAACAATGTCGTATTAATTAAGTTACTTAACATAAATATGCTCAATCGCGAAGACTGCTAATATCACGATGGATAGACGTAACGGACCCTGGTTGCTCAAAACTGCGTTACCTTGATTCTGGTTGCACTTGTAACGGACCCTGGTTGGTAAATAGACACTGGTGTCAAAAAGTTCGAACATAAAGATACAGTATTGTATGTTTTAGAAAAAAACTTTATGCGACGGAACTTTTGAATATCATATCCTTCGAAATGCATTTTCTTATGTACAACAAATGCAGAATAATTCCTAACAAGCTTACTCTTAACCGGTCGATACAAAGTTGATGACTTTAAAAAGCCAAACTTCCATATGTTCTCTCTGACTGATTTAATGTGACCCCAAACTGGTTTGCAACTGCTGTTGTTCAATAAAGATAACAGTTTAGTCTAAAAATCTGCAAATATTTACATCCTGTCTAAATTTCAGAGCACCGGACCCTGGTTGCTTTGTAAAAAAATGCTTGAGATTCTGGCAACGGACACAATCTGTATCTTTGGCACCGGATCCTGGTTGATAGATTGTTTTCTATATACCTTTAGATTAAAGAGAAAACGACGATCGGGACTATGGCTCCACCAAAACAAACAATAAAAAAAACATCTATTGGTTGCATGGTGTTTTAAGTCATCTTCAGCACATTTTAGGTTATATATGATGGTCGATTTTTTCGTGGGGGAGGCAAGGCAGACCATCCACATTTTCATAAGTAGGACAAGTACTGCATGCCTCATGAAATCTGGGAACGAGCTGGATTCGTACCCACGACCGTAGCGGTGAAATTGAAACAGTGCCTCACCACTCTGGACCACCGGTACTAAAATCATTCATGCGACAGCATGATGGAAAATAAAAACAGAACAGCCCAATAGTGAATGTAGAGGTTGTGATATTGTTATAGTGATAGAATCTGGTGATGAGTTTGGCTAAATGCATCTGTGTCGTACAAGGTTCAATACTAAACAAATGTACTCCGGACCTACGTTCGTGTATATACGTTTGCGCCTTGAGATAATTTTTTCTTCACGACCTGTCTTCCGTCGACAGTACCCTAAAATATACTATGGGCCCGCAATAGACATTAACCAAACTTACTTTCCCCGCAGCGCGTGCATGACGTGGTTTTTGTCGCCGTTTACACGACAATGACCTCAAACAGTTTTTATATTTGTAACCGGAGGCCCCGGGTTTAATCCTCCGTGGTGCCACTGAGTTTCGTCGGTGTGTTTTTGGGCAAGACACTTTCCCTTTGTCTCGTCTGTCGGATGGGGACGTAAACCGGGCGGTCTCGTGTATCGGACTGTCCTCCGAGCACGTTAAATAACCTATACTGTGTTGATGACCTGTTAAACAACATTCAATATTTAAAAAAAAGGCTTATTCAAAAGGCATTGTCTTAGAGCACGCAGCTGTGTACACACTGTCTGTAAAAATCCGAAAATTAAAAAAACAACACAATACATAAAAAAACAAAAAAACAACAACAATCAAATGAAAAAGTAGGGGCGAGGGGATATAAGGATTCAGACTATATCATCAACATGTCAGCGTCAAATAAGATATAAAATAGTGGGAGAAAACGAACCACAGCGTATCTGGGAATAAAACAATATGTATAGCCGGTCGCCCAAAAGAAAGGAAGGATACATACAAATCCGAGAAGCTGCCCTAATCTTACTTACGAATATATTTTCCTTTGAGCAAACTGTTCCAAGGATAGACCCCGAAACACAGAACCGGTGTACATACCAATCTGACGGACGAGAATAAATGTTTTACTCAATAATACACAGAAGAAATTGACTTGCGGGAATAAGGCTTCATCCGGGTCAAATGCAACATGCTATCAAGTAGACCACGCCAGGCCCCTTGAAGTGTACGAGTTCCTCGCCGATGTTTGTGAAAACTCGTTAAATGTAAAACTTTAAAATATCTCAGCACATTGTTTTTTTCCATAAACCCCACCCAACTGAAAATGTCGCAGCTTTATCTTCCACCGCTGATATCAGACCGAGATATTTCGAACAGGGGAACATATCTAGTCGTTTTTGGACTAGGGGTTTTTCAAGCCCTAGTCCTTAGCAGACGACAAAATTCGAGCACGCTAGAAGCCGTAACAGATCGTCACTGACGAAATGTATCACTACGCTAACAGACAGAGAGAGCGTCAGCTGTCATTTTGATTGGGTGTTCATTCGCATAAAAGAGATAAACACATCCCACTCACTGTACTAACCGCCAGTGCTATGATTATATATTTGGCAGACTATTCAGACACTTTGGTCGACTCTGAGGCGGAGTCTCTCAATTCAAAATCAAAATCTTGTTAGTCCAAACATAATACCGAGTCAACGGGGGATTCTTCCCGGGGGCTCATATGGTAGAGGGACTATAAACCTTAGAAAGAAAGAAAGAAAGAAACACTCACTGTATGCATACTGGCCTTGTGTAGAGAAGAAATAGTTCTCCGGGTCAGACAAATACCATCTAAATCGTAAATAAGCTGTGGGAAATGGAAAGAAAATTGAAGAATGTGATGTTTGGGCCTATGCTTTTGTTCTACTAAGACAAGAAACAAGATGATATATTTTATCCCGAAATATTATAAACCCCGTTTGGACCCCGAACATCCAGCTTTGCAAACCTGGGATAAAGTAGCTCATTTGCATATTAATGTCGAAAGGACCAATGCTTCGGAGCAAAAGTAGTTATTTTTCAGCAAAATTGTTTTAATAGTTTATGTATTTTTACCCGCCAGGGTCCTTTACATGAGTAACCAGGATCAAGGTAACGCTGTTTTGAGCAGCCAGTGTCCGTTACGTCTGTCCACCGTGAATATAAACCATTGCTTTTCAACATATTGCTTTTGCAGGTCCGTAGCTACACTGGGGCACACAGAGGTATTTGTCTTAGTTGAATTTTGGAAAAGTACATACTTTACATAAAAACAACTATATACTAGTATGTAAGGACCCTGGGGGAAATGCAACACATTGAAGGAAATTAAAACAAAATCTAGGATGGAGAGGGAGGTTAATGCCACTGGACATAACGGATATGCTTCGGTTAAATTTCAGGGCTGGTTACGGGTCAGTTTTCATTCAAAATTACTTTACAAATCAATAAACTTAGGAAAGGTTAATTACTAGTATTTGAACTTATTTGTTATACTTAAACTTTCGCTTTTTAGTTAACACTTACCCTGTCTTACAGACGGAAGCTGACATCTTTCATATTTTCTTTGATTTTGAAAAATTATCAATCAGAATTTTAATGTTCAGATTGCCAATTCATACATTTGTGTTGCATTTTTTTTTGTTTCGTGAAAACATCAATATTGGGGCCCACCCCAAAACATTGGGGTGTGGCGTCCTCCGGCTCTTACGTCTATGTTTATAAGACTATACAGAAACTCTCTCGCAATGCCTTCCACCCCATTCCTTCCTCCCCCCACTCTCTCTCCCCTTTTCTCACTTTTTTCCCTTCCTCCCTACCTCTCGCTTTCTTTCTTTCTCTGTATCTCTCTTTCTCTGTGTGTGTATCTCTTTCTTTCTCTCTTTCCTTCTCCCTCATTTTGACTCTCTATGTCTCTCTCTCTGTCTGTGTCTCTCTGTGTCTCTCTATCCATTTTATTTTCAATTTCAAAATTTCAATTCATGCATAAATTAAGAGGAATTCATTAAAACTATGTTGATTTATAATCTACTAATATATGTAAACCATGTATGCATAACTTCACATAACAAATACTATATCTCCATCTTTACCATTAGTTACGAGCCTCTACCAATATTCCAATTTCGATAAACAATGTCTCCCTTGTGTTTTGTGTCAATATACACTACACACAAACACACACACACAAACATACACATAAAAATGGAGGATTATTTGTATATAATAGTTTCTTTGATGCAACGCGATAGTTGGAAAGGCTACGTTTAATTATAGGTATTGTTTTGGATTATATATAAATATGGACTTATAAGGTTGTTTGAGTAAGTACATCTATAGCTTCCTTTTCAATTTATAATGCCTTGTATTCCTATTAGGTCTTTCTACTGAAGATTGGTCTCATCAGTTCGGTGGTAAAATGCCGTCTGCTAAAATCCACTTTTATACCCGTTATAAGACCAGTGGTCGATTCACAAAGTACCTGAAGCGTCTCATACAGTACCGCCTTATCTCATTAATTTTCAGTGAACTTAGGTGGTGCGCATGTTGTATATATAAACCCACACGTATACAGTAATCGCTTAGTACAACATGCGTAATAACCGTTAGATTTGTTCAGTTCTAGTGTGCCTTTTATCGGGATTGTGTAGCTTTAAGGTGTTAGTGTGTAAGTGATGTATAGATGCAAAAAAAGGAAACTTGCTCCCCAAATCAGTAATTCGATTCAATTTAGCACACTGCCTTGTATGACAGTGGGGTAGCAGGTCAATTTTCGCCACAGTACAATGGTGATCAAAAATGGAACCAAATGAATGTTTCAGTGTTGGCTAAAAAATTACACAAATTTGTAGATTTGTACAAATTTGTAGTTCATTTGGGGGCGAACCCTTTGTAACATGGTAACAAGTCACATACACTGTTTGACTGCCGAGCAGACAAGACGTGTTTTTCTATCGCTCTGTCAGATGGGTGGTAGAGTTTTGAGGTTTACAGTCAGTCAGTGTGTATGCAAGTTTTAGATGCAAAAAATGAAACTTGCTCCACCAAATCAGTTTTTCAAATTAGCACTAAAATACAAGAAATGGAACCAAATGACTGCTTTAGTTCAAGCTAAGATTGTGTAGTACTGTACAGATTTGTAGTTCGGATGGGGGCGAACCCTTTGTAACATGGCAAAAAGTCACATACAAGGTTTGGCTGCCGAGCAGACAAGACGTGTTTTTCTATCGCTCTGTCAGATGGAGGACAGTTCAATTATGATAATTTGCTTCGAAAAGTTTAAAAATCAAGCTCTGTTAGCACTAAAAAAGAAAAAAATGGAACCAAATGGCTGTTTCAGTGTTGGCTAATCATATTTGTACAAATTTGAGGGCCAACCCTTTGTAACATGGTAAAAAGTCACATACAAGGTTTGGCTGCCGAGCAGACAAGACGTGTTTTTCTATCGCTCTGTCAGATGGAGGACAGTTCAATTATGATAATTTGCTTCGAAAAGTTTAAAAATCAAGCTTTGTTAGCACTAAAATACAAAAATGGAACCAAATGACTGTTTCAGTGTTGGCTAATCATATTTGTACAAATTTGAGGGCCAACCCTTTGTAACATGGTAAAAAGTCACATACACGGTTTGGCTGCCGAGCAGGCAGGACGTGTTTTTCTATCGCTCTGTCAGATGGGCGGAAGAGTTTTGAGGTTTACTGTCAGTGTGTATGTAAGTTTTAGATGCAAAAAATGAAACTTGCTCCACCAAATCAGTTTTTCAATTTAGCACTAATTTTGTCTGCAGTTTGAAGAAACAACTTCTCCGTTAGAAAGTGAACTTGGGCACTACCTTGCATCTCAATTTTCACAATACAACTGTTTAGGCAAAAAAACGTGTACGTGATCATTTGCTTCCAAAAGTAAAACAGCCATACAGTGTATGTGACTGTTTGCACTACAATACAAAAAATGGAACCAAATGACAGCTTTAGTTGAAGCTAAGATTTTTGTCTCGAATAGTGAATAATGTGCTTCCATACGTTCACAATGAAAATAAAAGATATATAAATGGACACGAATGACTTTTTCAACTGACAGTACTAACAATACAGTATGTGAACCTAGCTCCCATTCAATTTTTTAACTTTTGTGTCATTTGCGTCGAAAAGTGGAAAAATGTGCAAGTGTGCTTCCATAAATCCCCAATGAAAAAATGATACCAGAAAATGGAAACAAATGACTGTTGCAGCCTGTTAGCCTGTCAAGACAGCAAATGGAACCAAATGACCGCTATAGTTCAAGCTAATATTTTGTACAAATTTGTACATTAGTTCAGCTGGGGGCGAACCATTTGTAACATGTTAAAAAGTCACATACACTGTTTGGCTGCCGAGCAGACAAGACGTGTTTTTCTATCGCTCTGTCAGATGGAGGACAGTTCAATGGTGATCATTTGCTTCGAAAAGTTAAAAAATGGAACCAAATGACTGTTTTACTGTTGGCTAAAAAATTACACAAAGGACTAGGTATGATAAGGGCCCATTTTGGCCCCTATTTAAATTTTGATGAAATATGCATAGATGTTTTGCAAAATACCTATATTTTAATAAATAAGGAAAACTAAAATGTTGGCTTATCTCATTTTTCAAAAAATAAGATGTTTTCAACGCATGTATGTTTTTTTAAGAAATAACTTAAAATAGGGGGGTATAGGAAGAAAAATGCAAGCACTCTTGCTCTCATTGTTGTTTTTAATAATGTTTGTACTTTAAAAGTGTTTGGTTATAAATTATAAATAATTACACTATCAAGTTTTACCGTATTAAAACACAATATATGAATTATAAGGGAGATAACTCTGTTTCAGTCTTGACTTTAACCAAAACTGCGACTTTTCTCAATGCTAACCTATTTTAGTTAACATTGCAGAAATACTTGTTGTGAATTCTTATTATTTGATATTAGTATTGATAAACATTTGTTGGCTGGTGTGAACGTAAGGTGTAAATGTCTTATATTATTGCCGGTAACCATGGCAACAGTAGTTTAAATGAGTTTTTTTCACCAAATATTCCTTTTTCTTCAAAATGTTCATTTCTTTTTTGTTTAGAAGCGATGGTTTTATTTCAGATATGTATAGATTTGTCTTTGTTGTATTCATACTTAGTTGATATCATTTCATTGTTACCATGACAACAGGCAGTCTAAATAATTTTCTTAAAAGTTGTTACTTTTTTTAATAGTTTCGAAAAACTTATTCTCTGTTAAGAAATCTTTATCTACATAAGTTTTAGGTGATACTAATTTTCTTTGCTGTTTATAAAATACAGTATGCGTAACCATGGCAACAGTACGCATTCACAATCTGCAATGCTGTTTTTGAAAATTGTAATATATTATTTAAAGGGACACAAGGCAATCTTTAATCAATTATCAGCGTCTCGATTTATTTAACCAGTATCATTTTGACATGAACCCTGCTTGGATATAATTAAACAAAACGATGAGTTTTCATCTTATGCTACCGTATGTTTACATATATTACCAGTGCAATATATTCAACAGTTAAAATATATGAAAACCAAATCGCTTTAAAGGGAGTACATCAGGCTTTTCAAAGGGGTCTAGGGGTCAGACTTAAAATAGACAAATAATGATATTTTTTATTTTAAAGCGCCTAAACATAATGAATGATCCTAAAAATTACCCCTTAGTTACAAGGAAATTCATTCTGTACAGTAATACGTGCTATCCTAGGTTACGCACCAAGGTTAATTTCCGATTCCGTCCTAGCTATATGGTGTATTCGAAGTTTAAACCTTAACAATATGGTTCCAACATCATATTTTGATGGATATAAGTGTTTTATCATGAATTGGAACCTTTTTAATAATGTAAGATATTTCTAAAAAAATCATGATGTACTCCCTTTAATTAATATTAATGATTGACAAATGCAAGTTGCGTAGAAAAACTAATGGGACGCCACATGTTTTTCAAAAATCAAGATTGTCGTGTGTCCCTTTAAAACCTTATTGCGATATAAAACCTGGTCCACAAAACTGTGTAACGTTTATACATTTATACTGAAACATTTGTGACTCCGTGGTCGAGGGGTTAAACCTCACTTGTCACCGCTGCGAGTTTGAATCCCACTGGAATCTCTTTTGAAAAAGTGTTGATTCTTACGGATGGTGGTAGGTAAACAGTACTGGTTCTACACAAGAACAATTGGGTGGTCTGCCTCTGCCACACAAACAAATCGACTGTCATATATGGCCTAAAATGTGCTAAAGAAGATGTAAAACACCATTCAAACAAAACAAAAATTTAAAAAAATAAGTTATTTGACTTAGATATGCAAATGTGTTATTTTTTTTGTTTTTACCTTATTTGTCAAATTGAGGACATGGTAAAACCTCATAAAAGATCAATAGGGATCATCAGACAACACCATGTATAATATACTCAGTTGCAAAAGAAAATGAACTTTGAGTTTTGTTTAGATTAAATTATATAAAGTTTTTTTAGAATTACATGGACAAATTCCTGCCATGTTTGGTACCAAAGATTTTATCATTCCATTACTAATATCATGTTGTCAAACTCACATGGATCATACTGTAAACTAAAAGATTCATAAACATAGGTACTTGTACTATGAGCTTGAGATGTTTAACCAAACACATTCAAGTATATGCCAATAATAAAAATATTTATGCCTGACATTATATGAAATAATAATTAATATGTTAATTACAAAAGTCCCCCTAACATAAAACCATGTTGCATAGGCTATATAAAGTGATTATTGGGTAACAGGTTTATACTTCTAGTCTTACCTATGATTTACACTTGACCATTTACAATATATCCAGAAGGAATACATATTGCCTGATATCATGGAGAAAAACAACAAACAAGACAATGTGGTTCAGCTAATACACTTTTTTTTATAAATTTTATTATTTTTAAATTAACATAACTATGGTGGTTTACTCCACCAAAAAAAGTATGTATTATATCACAATTAGCTTTCAAATTGCCCTTGTTGAGTTCATACATGTAGGTTCATAGTCAATAGTTGCACTGTGCACTTGCTTATTTTTGACAGGTCTTGTAGAATTCTGTCCAAAAGGAGGCCTGTAGTTCACTGGACTGGTCTTCCATTGAAATATTCTGCAATAATCTTCATGTTGTTTCCTGCTGGAAATGTATAAAAAAAAGTGCTGCATATAAAACATAAACTGCAATGAAAGCACCAAGAGAACTTCACCATTTTATGTAGTGCATATATATACAAATATTCCAGCTGTGAACAATACCATAACACAATAAATCATGAATACAAGCCCACCTGTGTTCAGATTCAAAGGTGTTATAAATGACAACACTTGGAGGTTGTTGAAAACAACATCAATTTTTAAAGTAATCTGATTAAAAGACCATCACATGCCAAAATGGATTAGAAATCATTAGAATATGACTATGTTGGCCTATTATTTTATTTTCATAGTCACCTTTTTCTATTTAACCAATTTAGTACATTTATTTGGCTCAATTATATGCATGTATAAGCACATACTAAAAATAAAACATCTTTACACCCTACAATACATGGAAAACATATAAATATAGTGATTATATGACATCATACTAATAACATACAAACACAGAACTTACAGTATTTCCAAATACATGTAGTCATAACACTGGCCACAGCAACACTGACCATGCATTCACCAACACAGCACACTGAAAATTAAATTGCACATTTGTTTTACATAAAAAAAATACACAATATATTAATTCATATGTGAAATAATTTACTGTACTAAACTGTGTTATATTTCATTATTATTCTTATAAAATTGAAAACATTACTCCTTTACAATTTTATAATCATGTACACCATTGGTGAACATTTCAACCCATTTCATTCTTTTGAGAAAATATATTAAGAGTTTTTTTCTCTGACACATGACACACTGATCTCAATATACTGTTTGTACCCAGGTGTAACCCTGACATGCAAGTGTTTCTACTGTAGTCTGTTTATAAATAAACATATTTATAGATTCAAATAAGTTGAAAACTAACTTTAAAAAATTAAAAATACTTGAATTAAAAGCTAAACTGCATACCGATTGTTCATCAAAGAAGACAAGAGCATGTCACCATGATATTTCCAAGACCATGTCACAATTCTTACAGCTTACACATGCTCAGACACTGAAAAAAAACACTGTACAAACATGCTTATTTAAGGTTAAATAAAAAAAACAATGTATATAAAGCAAATATTATTTTTTGAATATGAATTGAATTTGGAATTCAATTCAATTCTTATCTGATAGTAATAGTTGGGGCACGGTTCCCAACTTCCTAAATTCCTATCCTTCCCATGTCTCTGGTTCAGCTCTAAATATCCCAAGACAATGGTTTTGATGAGCTTTTAGTAATAATTCAATTCATTTTGTATATTTGACTATAATTACACTATCCAGTGTTAAGCAATAAAACATGAGGTGTCTGATTTGGTATTTGGAATATTGCTATTCACTTCTTTTTAGTGAATAACACAAACACATCATTTCAAGTGATAAATTGATATGCATCACACTCACAATGTTCATGATTTAGTGTCGGGTTTTAAGGCGCTATCAGATAGATTCATATATATATGTTTACGTGTTTCGCAGATACATGGTATTGATAATTTATTAATATTTTCCATTTTAACTGATTATGATAACGGAATTGTCATGCCCTTAGGCACAGAGATGATACCAACTGGCACCATTGAGACTGGAACCACTGATTGCTGGGTTATTAAAATTTTACCCGACCCCTGCAAAAAAAACACTCCGGCAAGCACAGTTTAAACTATCGGTATAATTGCAGAAATTTAAGGGTTTGTCACTTGGTGTGGGGAGTGAAGTGGGTGGAATATATGTCTCATCCATGATAAGCGCATCTGTGGTCGAGAGGGTAAAGACGTTACGTTTGAAAACTTCTCGGCTCTCACCACTGTGGGTTCAGATTAGACAAGGATGCGCGTATCATGGATGTATAACAAATATGAATACCTGTCAGACAGGGTCTGTGATTTGCACAAGTTTTCAATAAAGTTGGTGAGTATATAAATATCCCTTTAAATGAAAACCTACTGCTCCACGTTATAACTGAAAAGTAGTATTCTGTTTCTGCATATTCTATCAAACCACCATCCAATGATTATACACCCCTGCTGGTGATCTAACAAGAGTGTCGGTCCTCTCGCGAAATCACATGACACAACACTTAAAAACTTGCTTTCGTAGAAATTTAACTACATTATCACACAGGATTTCAATAAATTGACATGTGTAATTATAGTATGTGTAATTTAGCAATAATAACAGTTACCGTCGGAAAATCGAATAATAACGCGTTTATTTTGTCCATGTGTGAACCAGGAAGTAAATGGCGCCATCTATATAAGTACGATAACTCTCCTTAGATACGGTCTTGTTTTATTACGAACGACAACTCTTCATAGCAACACAGCGAGAAAAATTACCGTTTTTTTAAACACTAAATCATCTGTAGCAAAATAAACAAAAAAGGCATCCCAGAGATATTTATAGGCTTGGTTTTAATTACCGTTATGCATGAATTCTGGAAATATCTCTGGGATGCCGTTTTTGGTTTATTTTACAGGTGAAGTTTATAATGGCTGTTTTCCACGTTTTTTGCTCAAAACGACCTACCTGACTGCATTCAAGGCACAATATCGCCCCATTAGATACGGTTTTGAATACTATTTTTCATTATTATAAACAGATTAAACATTTGTCTGGAAATGTATTAAATTTTTATCTTGAATTTCCACGTTTGAAATTTTTACAAACCCTGGGGCCAAATACGGCTCTTATCGTACGTAGTCCTTTGTCGATTTGTACACATTTGCAGTTCATTTGGGGGCGAACCCTTTGTAACATGGTAAAAAGTCACATACACGGTTTGGCTGCCGAGCAGGCAAGACGTGTTTTTCTATCGCTCTGTCAGATGGGTGGTAGAGTTTTGAGGTTTACAGATGCAAAAAATGAAACTTGCTCCACCAAATTAGTTTTTCAATTTAGATCTAATTTTGTCTCCAGTTTGAAGAAACAACTTCGATCTCCGTTAGAAAAAGTAAGTATGTGAAGATAGCTCCCATTCAATTTTTTAACTTTTGTGTCGTTTGCGTCGAAAAGTGAAAAAATGTTCAAGTGTGCTTCCATAACTCCCTAATGAAAAAATGGTATCAGAAAATGGAACCAAATGACTGTTGCAGCCTGTTAGCCTGTTAGACCGTGATTAAAAACCTCAGTGGAAGTTGAAAAATCGCCAAAGAGTTTACCCCCAAAAGCACTGAACACTCTGATAACTGCAGCATTGTGAAGATGAAACTCCACAGAAGTTAATGTGTAGCGAGTTTGAGGCAGAGAAGCATTTTAGAGCTATCTTGTGAAAAGTGACAGAAAACGAAGACAACACTTGAATTGAACTGAACAAGTCTCTGCCAAAGGCAGTGAAGCTGGAGTAAATTGTATCACAATACAAATCTGTGCCTTTGAGCCTGTTAATATAGTGTTCTGCTTGTGCTGCCATACATAAAAAATGATCTACCAACGTGTTGCGATGTATTTTAGTGCTATTTGGGGCATGTCTGTTTCAAAAAAAAGGAGATGAGTAGATGGACAGCCATTGTAAACGTAACTAGTTTTCTCCACAAATCGGTAATTTAGTGCTAACAGGCTATTTGCGTCGATGTTTAAAAAGGAGTCCTACATTTATATGGTAAAAGATACAGACTTTCAACCGATAACTGAAACAGCGATTTTGGTTGACTGAGTTTAAACTGACTTGTACTGTCAATTGAACTAAAATAATGAACGGGCAACACACACATTTGGGGTATAAAAGCGCGGTTGCCTTTCATAGAAATCAAAACGATGAATAACTCGAACTCGAGCTGCAGCAATAAACGGAAAGCAACCACCTTGACTTGGTGGGATGCTTGCTGCCAATGTTCACAAATTTAAGTATATGTGGTTCTGGTGGAATTCGATACGGAGAAGGGAATTGAATGAAACAGATACAACTGCAGTCTCCGGTGTGAATGTTTCTGATATTCAATTCGCCAAGAAACCCAACTTAGAACCATCAAATAGGAAACTGATGACTACCTTCAGCGTTGGGTTGAGACCCACGAAGCTACAAAAAGTCGTTCTGAACGAAATGCTCAAAGTGAGTAATCATGCTTACAACTGGTGTAACTATTTGGTACAACAGAAACAATTCAAGCCAAAACCAATTCAAGCCAAAACATTTCGATTTGCAGAAGGTTGTCGTCAAAACAAATTCTGAAGACGTTGATATTGAGTTCAGAATGAATGGCGACGGTTGGTTTTTCGATAACAAAATGACCGCAATCAAAAATAAGTCGTGTAAAAAATTACTGCACGATGTACAAATCGGCGCAGTCCAATCAAAAAAAGAAAGTAGTCACTATGAAAGACAAAAACGCTGTCAATCCCTGTCAAGGAGCGTTTCAGATTCCACATCCATATATAAGACTTTTAAACGAGAAAGATACCGAAGATATTAAAGTGCTCAATCGCTATATTTCCATCATGCCTGCCAATTTCTCCATTCGGAAAAAACACATTAAAGAAAGGTTTATGAAGCTTTCTAAATCGATCTCCAAGCTACCGCCAATAAACCACGACGTAAAAATATCTAGGAGAGTGAACGGCAAGTATGTCTTGCAAATTCCGTGCGATCCAACATACACTAGATGCAAGCCTCCCGAAATTCAGCCTTCGGCTATGTGCGGTATCGTTCCTGGTGGCAGGACATTTGCTACAATTTACGACCCATCTAACATTTCGGTTTATCAGGTCGGTCTTCAAGAAGACAAAATTGATTTAACGGATAATACTCCTGCCACCATTCGTAAACTGCATAACAAAATCGACAAGACAAACGCGGCCATCAGTCTTGCCAAAACACGTAAAAAATCTCAGGCCGTCGAAGACCAGTGCCGACACTTGAGAAAGCTCTTCCTCGAACTCAAGACCTTCGTCAAAGACATACACTTGAAACTGGCCTCGCATCTGGTCAAGAATTACTCATACGTTGAGCTTGGTAAGATAGGTGTTGCCAGCATTGTTAAGAAAGACGGTCCCAATCAACTATCGAAGCGGAGTAAGAGGGATTTGCTGTGCTGGCAGCATTATCAATTTCGAACCTTCCTTGAGCATCGAGGAGTGAAAGACACGGAGTGTAATCTGGTGATTCAAGATGAGAGCTACACTTCAAAAACGTGCGGAATGTGTGGAAAAATCAACAAAACTCTCGGTAGTTGCGAAACTTTTATTTGTCAATTTTGCAAATACGAAACCCATAGAGACGTCAACGGCGCTACAAACATTCTGATGAAAGCACTACGATTTCGACCTTGGGTTTAAGCAAACAAGAGTTGACGTCCGATCCATACGCCGTTCGTTCTTTCTATTTTTCTAAATGAAGCATTGAAACATACTACATTTGTAAAATTAGCTTGCTTCGGATGAAATGGGTCATGACCAGCTCAATGAAATCTATCTACAGTTTTCCTGTATAGCAATAGGCTATGAAGTTTAAACTTAAACTCACATTGTATCAGTGGTCTGTGTGTTTGTTGTGTGGAAGCGTCGTTTTACCAACAAAACTTCATGTTGGAGAGAGCTTGAGAATTTTGGCTCGCAGTTTATCGCCCAACAAGCCACTTTTGCACTTCAGTTATTCTTGTTTTTGAGAATGAATGAATGAATGAATGGTGTTTTACGGCACGTCGACACATAAATAGGTCATATTGTGCGCAAAAATTTATGAAAATGAAGTATTAATTAAAAATTAATGTAAATATATAAAGATAAAACTATTAAAATATAAGGGATGATCAGGTGTTATATAAACTATGTATGTAAATCAACGAATGCCCGTCAACGGGTATATAAACAAGTAAATATATATAAGAACACATTACAATGATTTATATAGTCTGATCTCTTTCAGGAAATCTAAAACAAGACTAAAATCTACAGTATCAAATAACTCTTTCATAGTATTAACATTGTAGTACCTTTGACGCATAGGATCAAAGTCTACACATTCCAATAATATGTGTTTTGAAAGCATGAAATACAGCTGTATTGATGTTAGATTTTCGGTGCAGCAGTGGCGAGTGAAGTAACAAAACGCCAGACAACTTTCTAAAAATCTACAGGCAATCTACTGGTGTATCCCATGTCAGGCAGATTTTGATAAAAGTTGTCATGTAAGTTTCCAACCACAGAACAACGCTAACCGAGCACCGATGTTAAGGTACTTAGATGTTAGTATATATTTTGAAATAGACAATTAACAATGCTCGATAATCGTGGTAATGTGGCTAGAAATGTACATGTCAACTTTCACAGACTATACAACCTTGCCTAAACCGTGTGTTTGTGTTGAAATAAAGTAAGTCGGTTTAACTACCAAGTCATCATAAATGGTATGATATACCGACAAACTTGTAGCAGTGAGCTCAGTGCTCAATTGTATAGTGTTGAAAAACACATCGCCACTTTTACGGGCACAAATACAATGCCACTTTTACGGGCAAAAGCATGTCAAAGCATACACAAATCAGTTCAACTTTAGCACTTTGTGGCCTGCATCCACGTCTGAGCTGCTTCTTCGGTTGTAGATTCTGACAATTTCGCTGAAAATAGAAAACGGAAACGTTGGATTTGTACGGCTTTTCCTCGGTATGTGAATCAGTTGTAGATCCTTAAATGTTGCTTTGTACAGCTTCTCGTCAATTGTACTTGTTCGGATCTTGAAATATTCACTGAAACAGGAAACAGAAAAGAATTGGCTTTGTATGGCTTCTCCTCGGTATGGACTTACATGTTTGAATGCGTTTATTAACCGTTCTTATCCAGATTTTTACTGGAAAACTGAGAAAATATACCACTCCCAAGTAACAGATCAGGTGCATTGTTCGCTGAATCTCATACTGACAGAACACGTACACACAATTCTCATGTAATAGACATCTAGAAGCTGCTCGTTTCGGTTGTAGATCCAGAAAACGTAAGAAAACAGAAAAACATTGATTTGTACGGCTTCTCCTCCGTATGCACTCACATGTTTGAATGCGTTTATTAATCGATCTTATCCAGATTTTTACTGCAAAACGGAGAAAATAGAGCTCTCCCAAGTAACACAGCATGTGCCTTGTTCACTGAATCTCAGAACACTTGCATTTATCGAAAAGTGGCCGTTGTAGATCGCAATGAAAGCTATAAAATAGAAAATAACGCATTTTATATGTATGGTTTCTCTCCAGTATGGGTACACATGTTTGTATTGTTGGAATATGTGTGGAAAGGATGCTTGCATGGCCGGTTGCTATCTCATTGTTAAACTGAGTTCATCCTCGCCTGTATGATAACATGTACATTCAATCTGAGCAGGGGCATTGGACTCTAAAACTGATTTTATTGTGAAATCATGAAATTTTCGTGTTTTGTGAGTGTCTCTCATTTTCCCCATTGATATTTAGAAGTTGATCCACGCTTTTTGTTTTTAAAAATGAACTTGCGCTTTGAGTATTGTATATTTACTCCATTGCAAATAGTTGACATTTTAAAGATAGTTGTTTGTGTTAAACGCCTTTCTACAAGCATATAAACGGGGAATGTTTTACAACAATTCATATTTTTATACGTCAGTTTTGATCCAAAATATAGATGTTGCAGTAGGGCAAAATAGACTTACCCCAGTGGCCTACTTTGCCACTGACCGTTCCGAGGCGGTAGCCCTATTGTCAACCCTTCTGTGTTTGTGATGTCGTTTGCATTTTTTATTACTTTTGTCTTTTCGTTTTGTCTGTTTGCGTGTTTGTTTTTGTGTTTTGTGGTTGACTGTTGTCCTTGAATGCTGCTTTCCCTGTCCGATATTTTATTCCTTTTTTTACCTATATCGTTCGTAATTAGCCTGTGTCTTCATAACATGGGCCTTGGCAGGAACAGGGTTCATTTACTGTAAAAACACAAGATTTGAGCATTGATAGTTCATGTTTTCCTGTATGAACATAGGCTATGAACGTTTCAACTTAAACTCACAGTCTATCAGCTAGTATTAAATACTGTCATGCTACAGAGAAGCCAGAATAACAAGTATATACACATTTGGTGTTCTATAATGACTTCATTCACTACGGCAGATCGCTGTTTTAAATATTCATAACATTGTCGCAACACGTGGAGAAAGCGAGGCATTTTCGACATCAGAAATCGGGGCGTTTAATGACACTACGGTTGAAGCACTTATTTATTTCATCTCAGAAATCATCCAGTACACATTTTATATCAAAAGATGAACGAACACGGCTTATTTGTGGCAAAACTTACGTAAAATGCTGCTCGATGACAATGCATGTTCTCACACTCTGAAACATGGTAAATGGCGGAATCTTTCTCAAGGGCGAAACCCGCAAAACATAAATGCCGTATATTATAAGAACTATCTATATCCTAATATTACATGCATAGTTCGCACTCATCACTACATTCAAATTTCAACAGGATGGGGACTGGTTTCGTCGTGCTATATATTTGCAATAATAGTTTGTGTTTGCAGTGTAAATCTTGTGGATACCAAACCGTTTCATTTTGCACGGCGGGTTTTGTACAAAGATATCTAAACGAGAAATTTCAAAATGGCCTCTCACTAAAGATGTTTGGCGGTTCAACATTAATCGAGAGATTTACCTTATTACGGTTGAAGTACTGGCCTGTTATATATTTCTTTCAACACAGACACCACGCCAGTACACTTTATATATCAACAGATGGACGAACACGGCTTATTTGTGATAAAACTTACGTAAAATGTTGCTCGATGACAATGCATTTTCTCACACTCTGAAACATGGTAAATGGCGGAATTTTGCTCAGGGGACGCAACATACATAAATGTAACCCATACGCCGTATATTACCATGGGATGTATATCCTCACATTCATTGATGGGAAGCACTGTAGATTTGCGATTTCAAATTTCGAGTTAAAGAAACGATGATTTAAATGGCTTGTTGGTTAATCAGCGACAGTTTGGTATTGAATCCTGCTTCTCGTTTGTCAGTTTGCGTGTTTGTTTTTGTGTTTTGTGGTTGACTGTAGTCGTTGATTTGTATATCTTTACACTGGCCGTGTTGGGAGATCACTGTTTGTTTAAGTTTTCGAATCATGGCACGAACGGCGGGTTTGGGTAGAAACATATTTAAAATGAGCACGCTTTCAAACGTGGTCTATGAAGATGTTCAAAGATAACACTTCAGTAGAACCACTGTTGTTGAAACAGTAGAACAAGTACATTACAGTACATTCAAATAGAGCAGACAACGTGGACTCGCAGTTGTTTCAACAATGTGTCTGTTACACGGCCATTCTATCAAAAGTTAGCGGAGAATTTCTACCAAAGTAAAGAGTTTAATAGACAGACATATCATTAATGTAATATCATACCTGGATTCCTTCAACACTTCCATTTTATAGACATATTCCACAAAAAAAACACAGAGATAGCACGCACACGTCCAACCGCCATTGTAACTCAAGTTGTTTACTGCCAATTCTGGGCGACAACGTCATAAAATGACAAAAATACGTCATAGTTGGTTAGTACGTCACGCAACGTTTTCGTATGGAACTATACTGAAAGGAAAAAGAAACGCAGGGTGCGTATTTCCGCTATATATATTGCATATACTGCACACTTAATTCCATATATATTCTAAGGAAATCCCAAGATGTTTTGTAAAACAAAAAAGTGCAGTTAGTTAGAGAAAGGACACAACTGTGATGTTGTAGACGTTTTAATCACAGTACACGTTGTAACAAGAAATTCATAAATGCTGAAGTTCCTCTTTGAAAAATTGAGCCAGTTCAGTACTGAGTTTAATGTTAAGTGATTGCAACATTTAAAGCCTAAGTTTGCTCACCTGTTTGAGCCAAATGCGCATTCTGACGATAATGAAACTTTAAAGGGGTAACCATTGGTGTGTTCAGTGCTGTTTAAACCTTCTTTCTAAAAGGACAGGCCTAATGTCGCCCTGTACCATTCGATTAGCATTAGCATATTAAACATACAATATATAGCGGAAATACGTATCCTGCGTTTCTTTTTCCTTTCAGTATACTAAGATTCCTATTGGAAAAGCACGTTCCCAGAAAATCCCGTTTCAATTAGATTTAACCGTTAATTCACTTGATTGTCGTGAGTTTATGCTAAATATGAATTGAACTATCGCCTGTATGTTTTGTTTGGCTACACAAACGTTGCACAGTTATGTAAATATGGGATATTAGTGATTAGAAGCTGGCAATTGGAAATAGTATTTCGCTATCATAACGTGCTGATGTCTGGAAAAATCCCAATCTGAAGTGAGTTTTTTTGACGTGGAATTGAATTCATGTCTAAAACCTCAGTCAGTTTGGAGTGAGACTGTCTTTTCATTGTATGGGGCCAACTTGTTACAGAATTGATCTATATTTTTACTGCTGCAACATTGTCTCTTCACCAGTCTCTGACTGTCTCTCCAGCAGGGACTATATTTCACACTTCAGGACAACTTTGAGGGCATTCTGGAACTCCTCCGTTTCCCAGTCGTCATCCCCGTATAAGTCTGTGTACAAAATGTTTGTGAACAAAATACCAATCTGAAGCGAGTTTTCGGCGTGAAATTGAAATCATGCCTAAACGTCGGTCAGTTTGGAGTGACACTGTATTTTCATTGTATGGCCAACTTGTAACTGCAACTTTGATCTATACGTTTACTGTATGTTGTATTGTATGGGTATTTTTACTGCGTGAGAAAAAATCACGTCTAAAACCTCAGTATTCAATAGTAAAGACAAAACTACGGTAAACATAACACTCTTTTATTTACATGATTAAATTTATATGCTGTTACAATCATACAGTTCATTTATAACAACCATAATCTACTAAATGTTCAAGCCCGCCAGCCACGGCAAATTGACCAAGTGTTTTAAGTCCAGTCTGATTTTGACGTCTGGTTCCAAGCACGTTAACACGAAGTGTATCGCCTCTTCGGAAATGTGTCGGTCGAAAGTTAAGCGGTCGACAGCTCCGTTAGTATACAGCTCCCAAGGAACCTCCGTGGCGTGGAGAATCGAGTAAGTCAGTATTCCGATTGTCCACACAATAGTCCGAGTTGGATAGAATCTGTCATCTTTTAGGGCTTCCGGGGAATAATATGCCTTCGTTCCAGCGTTGGCCATTTTAGTGAATTGTTCTTTAACATGGGCACACCGACTGACATCGCACAACTGAATCTCATTTGTCTCGGGATCGAGTAGCACGTTTTCGAGTTTTAAGTCCATGTGTACTATTCCAATATTCTGCATGTCAATTGCAGCCCGAACAATTTGAGCTACTATGTCCTTGTAGCATGATTCGTCCAAATGCCTGTTGACCCAAACGTATTCGTACAAGTCAACCGCGACGTACTCCAAAATCATGACATATGTCCCTGTTTGCAAATCTGCTTCACACTCTATCATTTGGTTTACTCGCGTTAGCCCAGAGCATTTGATCCATATGTTATGTAAGATTTCACGAGGAAAATCTCGTTTGCTTGTGTTCCGCGCCGCACACTTTACAGCCACCAATTTTGCGTCAGATTTTCTGGCTGCCAGGAAAACTTCCCCCTCGCCTCCTGCTCCCAGTTGCCTAACCGGGTCGTACTTTTTTAAAATCGTGAAATTTGTTAAAGACATGATGTGGATGACAGCAGCAAGAAGAGACCATGTGTATTGACCGAAGTCACAGACTAAATTGTCAGAAAACTCGAGGGTTGGGCCTTATATACCATAGCACAACCAATCAAAATCGTTTAATTGTTTAAGTTCAATATAAGGCTCGAAGCAAAGATACTATTAACCAATGGAATCACTCCCATATCACTTTCTCGAAACCCCGAGGCGAACCCATTGTAACATGGCGAAAAGGCACATTCAGTGTTTGGAATTGGAGCAGACAACATTCGCTTTGTTACACAGGCGTGCATTGTTAAAGCCTCGAACCGCTAGTAATCCAGACATCACAAGGCGCCTTCCAAATTGAGCGTTTTGAATTCAGAACCCAGTTGGCTTTAATTTCAGCGCAGAACTTACTTTTAACATTGACTGCTCTCTGCAATACAAAATTACAGACAATATGTGTAGCGGGAATGGCTGTCGCTGTACTCCCAAATTCCCAATTTAAGAATTCGTCGCTCCCAATCAAAGTAAGCACTTCAGCTTCCAAGTCAATGTGTTGGGGCCGTGGTAATAGAAATGTATTTCCAGTTGTTTTGGTAGCCGTCTGCACATCGCATTCCTGGTAAAAAACGTAGTCAGTTTCGTTAGCAGTAAATTTGGTATTCATCCCCGTAGTTAGTAAGAGCACTGAACGTTACTGGTGTGATATACCTTTTATACCTCAAAAAAACTAATACAAATGTGTCATAATCATGCCCAACATATTATCTCGGCCGGACGGCCGGCTAATCAGTGAAAAGAGAAGATGGACGTACTCCCGTTGCCATTTGAACTGAGATTGTATATATACTGGAAACAGTTCGTTCCGCTGGTCACGATCAATTCGAAATTGAAAGATGAACTTCAACTGAAATGGCTCGAAGTTCGTCTCGAAAGAGTTAGACGAGACATGTGTGGAAATGATTCCGAGCAGGGGTTTAATACTCTAGAAGACGTGTTAATGACAATCGGAGAAATCAACTTGAAGAACGAGAGAGCTTGACGTAGATTTTACATTAAAGCAGTTACTTACATGGGCCAGTTTGAGAGAAAAATCACTGCCACAAGACGGTGGATGTTTAGTTGTGCGGGCTTCAATTTGGGTGATGTTGAAAGAATGAAAATAAACCTAGGAGACAATTTTGTGATATTTTCATTGGTAACTGATCGTGTGTCCCAACCGCTTCATTGGGGATATTTGCTACTAACTTCGGCCAGAACCGAGGAGTATGTCAAACGCTACAACGTTGGAAGAAATTATAATATCAAACCATTCACGTGTCCGATGATCGAGGATTCTGATGACTATTTCCGCAAGATCGGGAAGGTTCAGCAGTTTGGCGATACAACATTTCATGATCTAATCTGTGAACGGACGAGTCTGTTGAGAAAACAAGTTCATAAATGTATCCACCGGAAATAAAATCAAACACAAACACTCATTGAAGTTATTTCTTGTTTTTATTTATTGTTTAATGAATCTGACAGCACACCTCCTTTGTAAATTCCTGCTTTTAACTCGAATAAGACCATTTTCATAGTCCGTATATCTGTCGATACATTCCACCACTCCAGCGCCATAATTGATTCGTCTGTACATTTTGATCAACAGATTATGGTTATAGTCCCTATTTTTATGAGTATGGCCTTCGAAATTCCCGGCCAGTGTCGTCTGATGAACGGCCAAAACTGTTTTTGTAGCATCGATCACTATATGCTTATTGTGTCGTGCATTGAACACTAACCAATTGTCTTAAGCTCTAAGCCCTATCACCACTTCTGCTATATCATTCCAAGGATAGGAACGTGAGGCAATAAAGTAGTCTTCGGCATAGCCTGAAAATAGTTTACCTCTACTTTTCGCTACTGCCGATATATTTCCCCAAGAAGAACCTTCTTCTTTCGTGACGTTGTCGACATTAGTTCTTTTACCAACAATTAGGGTCGGATGTGCTAGATCAACGCCGGAATTTATTATAGAAATTAAAGTCTCTACCAGTGTGTCGGTAAACAAAATATCCCCGTTGCATTATGCATAAAACGTCGAATTGAACGCATCCATTGCGTCCTTGTACATGTACTTTAAGACCGGAATGCCTCCTGCGGCGGCCACCCTAATAGGAAAAACTTCCCAACCTAGTTTACGGCCCTCTTCGGCAATGCCAGTTTCATTTGTGAAAATCACGGGAATAATTAAGGGGCGCAGCGACTGCCAGTTTACAAATGTCATGTTGTGCACCAAATTCTTTTCAGCATTGTCATTCCACGACGTGAACAGCGTCAGAAGAGGTTCTGATTCTTTCTTGAACATTTTTGCTGGCCGATCTATCACAACCTCAAGTTTCACGTTTGGATCTGAACTAGAGACTTTGAGACTTTCTGGAAGAATTGTATAAAGCGCTGAGACAAAGACTAGGATGCCAAGACAGAAAAGCTTTGCACTTAAGGGGTCAATTTGATTTCCTATCGACATGATGTTGGTCCTGAATGAGTTAACAAGCACACTCAACACACTGTTCAAACACTGTTCTTGGAGGGCGGCGATATTACTGATGGATTTTCTGGCAATGACCCGAATTAAAATGTTCCACCAGCTATGTGTGTGGTGCCATTGAATACGGATGACATCATGGAATTTGCACTTTGTTTGTGGAAAATCTGACTACAGTTGGGCGACATATTTTGCTTTAAAGTGGAAGGCGTGAACTGAGTGAGGCTTCGTGTTGTTTTCTTTGTATTCATAAGCGCACCAGCAATCTGCTTTTGTTGAGGTTCATTCAGTTATGAGTAGGAATTGAAGTTTTTATGTCCACTTATTTGGACAATGGCTGTTGCATCCATTCCCAGGTCATTACAGTTGTGTAACAGGTCTTTCCTTACACTGTGATTTGTTAGTTTGCGACCATCATTTAATGATTCGCACTTTGTCTTCATGGTTTTCACGATTTTATAATTGTGTTTTTTTCCCATCGGTTGATTCTTGAACCATGGTTGTTGAGAGTTGGGGCTGCGAAGGGCATTACTCCCGAGAAAAAATGGCGCATCAGGATGTTGTTGTTTATATATTTTGTACGCCTCAACTGGGCATCTTTCTTTATTTTCGCTAATGGCCCAAGCTTTTGGCTTGAATTTTCTGGTATTTTTTGGATCAGTTCCAACTCGAGTTTTTGTTTGTTTCTCTCTGATGTGTGACAAATACTCATTCTCATCTTCATCACATAGCAGCTCTATATCTCCCCACTTGAGATCCTTTGCTCTACACCACCCCGCATTCCGAAGAGCAGAGAGAACGATAGATGTAGCAAATTTATGATTTGCTGAGGCGTCTCGTGTCCAAGCTGACCTGCCTCGAACAGCTTGTCAATGTCGGCATCGGTCAACTCGTCAGCTTCATTAGGTCTATTTCCAAGACCCTGTGATTTTAGGGATGTCATTTTTGCTTTTATAGCGTTGTTGCTATGTGGAATTAACGGACATTTATTGATTTGGTGTGGACAATTCTTATTTTTCAGATATCTATCCATGCTTGACATGAAACCACGAATAGTCGATGGCTCATATTCATTACCGTCAGCCTTTTTGATGCTTACAATATAGTTTCCAAACAAAACGTCAAGTTCATTGGTAGAAAGAGTCTCAATATCTCTATGTTCATTTTGAGCCCTACAAAATTCTTTGAACAACCGTATGTCTGAATCAGTTTTCCTCTGGGTATTGACATTTTTCTGACCTGCTATGAAATTTGCAACTTCCTCCTTATTTACTGGATTGAAACGAGATGTACTGGTACAAGGCCTGGGTGGTGAGACAGGTTGACCCACATTTGGGATTTCCTCATATTCAGATTGTGCAAGCAGGCTCTCAATGTCCTGTAAAGTCCAGGGTTGAATATACTCTGCCATTGTTTCTGTTGTAAAGCAGACGACAATGACATTCGGGTATCTTCTTGTTTTATCATTGATCAATGAATAACATTTTCTGTTGTTGTTTATTTTATTTATTATTATTTTTATTTTCATTAAGTCATATTTATTTGTTTTAATGAAATGGAATAGCCTACTATTTTTTTTTATTATAAACTATTCAGATGTGTTTGTGTCTATTTTAAGCATTTGGAAAAACAGCCATTCTATTTTAAGCTTAAAAAAGTAGTTCCGGCAAAATCTTATAATTTCCCTAGGGATTTATTTCCCAAGGGAATTACCACTTTTAATTCCCACAGAATTACAGGCAGAAATGTAATATATATAAATAATGTTATTAAAATAACTGTTTTTACATGTACAAATATGTTTATTTAATATATATAAATATATACAAATATCTATTTAAACTTTTACTCCTTCAGTATATCTATGGTTTCTTTTCCGAAGACATCCGTCAACAAACTAAGGAAAGCTTCATCGATGTTCGACCCCCCAAATGGACCGCCGTTGGCTTTGTACAGCTCTTTAACTTTGTGGTTTGGTCGAATCTCACGAACTGTGATGTCAACGGTACCACCTAGAATACGTCAAAATATATGTAAAAGAAAATACACTATATTCAATATTCATTCTCACAGTTCTCACAAGTGCATAGCTATTTTCCTGTTAAATCCAGGTGCACACGCAGTTTGTTTGATTCGATTATCTTTCTGCGTTCACTTACTTGACAATATGTATGTAATTCGTCAATGCTTTAATGACACCAAGTCTTAAACAATTTTAAAAAACTATATTTTTTAAGTGCATATGCAAAGTTATAGACTTTTCTACACAAAGTATGTGTTGTGTGTGTGATAGAGTCTGAATAGGTCAATACTATTATTCAAACATAAACTAATATACAAACAATACAACATCAATGTTTGAAGGTTCATTGGATCAGCTTGTATGTTTAGAATGCTGGGCTAGATAACACTGATTACATTATTTCATATATATAATACAATAAAACATCAATGTTTGACGGCTCATTGGATCAGCTTGTATGTTTTGTCAGCTGGGTTAGATAACATTGATTACATACTACATACATGTTAGGTATATTGTTTTAAAAGAATGAATTCTTAATTGAAAACATCATTGCATGGCAGCTTACGAGATCAGCTTGTACGTCTCGTCAACTGGTCTTGATTACAAGGAGGTTAATTTTTAAAAAAATGTTATAAAACATAATTATACTTAGTTATACTTAGTTACAATCTAGTTTTTGGATAGTATGATTGTAAACCTGCGTAAAGTGCTGCTGTCTGAGGCTAAATCACACATACACATACTATTGTTAGGACTGGCGGTTTAACCAACACTAAGTAGAATGCAGTGCTCCTTTCGTGTTTGTGTATTACTATTAAAAAATGCTGACCCTTGCAATTATGTATGATATTTCAATCAGAAAATATTTGCACATTTAATCAATAATCTATCACTTTTATAATAATCTTACAGTAGTATGTATTGTGTTGTTTAAATGATTTGCTATATATGCAACTTGACAACTTGATTACCAATGTATTACCTACGTCAGTCACAGTATATGCACGTGTACACTGTTCACTTACTTGACAATATGTATGTAATTCTTTAAGTTTTAAAAGCTTATTCTTCAAATTAATATTTATATTGTTAAAAACGTATACAATTGACGAGTTTTAAACATTAGTTTTATATTGTATATATCACTAAAAGGTTGAATCAGTCTTAACGTATCTCAAATACCACCTTTTTAGAAAAATCATGAAGTTTCTAGACCTATTTTATTCATTTTTTTATTCATGTTGTACCATTGTTTTAATCATGTTTGTATAAACTGTAAACATATTCTATTTTGTCTGTGGACGATATGTTAGACTGGCTTGTAGCCAAATATGTTATCCTCTAGACTGGCATTAGTCCTTAATGTAATAACCGTTTAACTATTATTATATAATTTCTTAGCACTTAAAGAGGCAAATATTTCCACTTAATACGTGTATGGTCTTATCGGAACATTAAGGACTGGAGAAATCCATTCAACCACCGGACAACCGAGTGGCTGGTAATTTATCATTTTACATCAATGTGGTCATGCTGATAGCCCTGATGATCAGGGGTAATACGTTATAGTTATGCCCTTACAACAAGAGCCATAAAGTTAATATACTTAATGCCAGTAAAAAAGATCAGTGGAATGTAGTCACAGAGTGCTAGTTAGACGTAATATAAATTATCAAATAAACATGGGACCTACAAATTATGTAACAAGGATACAATTGAAAGCAATTATATATCTGTGTACATGATGTACATTATGTGAAGAAAATATTCTGAATTCAAAGTCTCGCTTGAAACACTTTTATAATGATGTAAAAAACACACACCCCATTGTCTTTTGATTGACTTCTCAATAAAACTGTATCAAAATATAGCTTCAAATACATTAAATATACACATTATTTGTCAGACTTGCAGCTTTCTGTTGATTCTCTCTAATACGTTCATATTTTAATTGTTGTAATCCAACTTACTTGCTTCTTCCATCTAATAATAAAATGTTTGGTAAACACCCTCCCGTGATTTATTATTATATTTATCACCCTACTTTTGACTCCATTCAACATAGTAATTAAAACGTTTCTTTACTAGTATTGCATATTACATATATCATATTTATACATTGAATTAAAATAAATGGTCCTATAGAAACGCCAGCATCCAAATGCAATGTCATCGTAGGTCCGCACTGTACTACAAACAAGGAGAAAAATTTAATTAACTATACAATGAAAAAGACAAAATACAGCAGAAAGGGTGGTGAAGACATGGCTACCGACTTGAAGTCAACTTATTCTTAAAGTAATGTCCACTCTAAATTGTCTCTTAATACTCACATCTGCTTTCATCTATCTCCTCACTTTTTATAATCGAACTTCATACCTGACACTGTCTACACCATAAAGAACATAATCATAACTACTTCTCACCACTATTTACTAGTTTCAACTGATACAACTTTACTAAAGGTCCAACCCTAGAAATAAGTGTGACCACCCTTAAACTACCCTAATTGTTTCTAACATCTCATTGGAAATTACATTATCCATCCACTGTATACACCCTAATTACCCTTACTTAATAATGACCATCTAGTTTTGAGTCTCTGCTTCCCTTAAACCCCGAATGGTGTCACTTGATACTAAGCTCCTTACCGATATATCTACATTGTACTAATCTGCTTGCATCATCAATATCGTCAATTACCATTTTCTGCATTTACTATATATATTATGTTCTCTGGTTCTGAATTAATGACTTATAGTATTAGTACCATTAATAATTAACATATTAATATCAACAATACTGAACTTTATAGAACATGTCTATCAGTTACAGGGCCAGTTATGTGGAACTGTTAACCGACAGAATATAAATAAATATGTTTCGCAATGCTTGTGAAATCTTAGTGAAATGTATCTGCCTGCAAATATTAAAAATATTTAAAACCGAACAACGCACTACTAATTTTTATGGCGCAAGTTTTATCCTACCGTGGCTTTCAAGGGAGCTAACTGTGTAGTAAAAGCGGGGATATAATACAATGTGTTTGGATACGAAAACATCTTAAAACAATCCCAAGAGGATTTTATTTTATCTCCCTTGCAGTCCTCAACATATGTACAATATGAAAGGTAAATATGCACACATATATATACATTTACAAATGTCAACATTATAATAGTCATACAAGTGTTTTAATGTAAGAAGACTGGACCATAGACACATGACATGATATCCTGCCCAGTAACATTATACCGACACTGGGCCATAGACACATGGCATGATATCCCGCCCAGTCACATTATACCGACACTGGACCATAGACACATGACATGATATCCTGCCCAGTAACATTATACTAACACTGGGCCATAGACACCATTATACCGACACTGGACCATAGACACATATTGATTCGTTTGGTTTTGTATTAATGAAGGACAGAATATATTCACATCTGCAAGACATGGTACACTTGTTAACGTGATCATGATATATACCAATGCACTGATATGGAACATTATAAGATAGCAGTAATGCTTCATGTATGCTGCTGTTACAGGTGAGATGACCACAGTCTGGAATATGGATGTGCAGCTATTAGACAACACTGGCAAAAGAATATGACAGTGTTATGGGTGTTGAACGCAGTGTAGGCATTGTGGTACAAAACTCTGGAGTAAAGCCCAAAATAGTGCAAAGGATGCCACCACTTCCAAATAGAAAAACACAAAAAAACCTGGGTCAACGTACCATATTTTTGTACATTCTTCTGTGTGGGAAAATGACTGTTTTATAAATAAGTAATATATAGAGTCTGGTCTCAGTGAGTTGCGTAATTTAATACACCGAGATGGCGTAGCCCATCGAGGTTGTTTATAACCAACGAGCTGAGACGCATGACTCACTAGCTCTTTTCTTGTAGCGTGGTGTACTTAGTAACACTGTGACGTCATAGTGACCCATACTCTAAATTCCAATATCCGGTAGTTGTAGTTGCGGTGTAGCCACTCCCCTTAATTACCCTAAATTAAACGATTTAATGCTCGTGCATTCATCAAAGGAAATGTCACCCGACCATGCTACAAGTGACTTTAAGCTTGAAAGCTTTAGGTTCACGAAACCCCCAGTAAACTTTATTCTTATAGGCCAACATAGTAAAAGTGCACTGTGTAGTAAGACCTTGAAAGGTCTCCATCATTAGACGCTTAACAAGGCATGCCTCCCTTGACATGGATTAATATTTCCAGATTCAGCAGTTCAGTGTTCAAAGTGTGTGTGAAAAGTTCATTTTAACATTTTTAGGATGAGCTTTCAGTGAACCAACATTGGATTTTAACAAATATTTAATGATATTACAACGCGAAATAGACTTATTGATGAGGAATACGGATTGCATTCTTTACAATGGTGAATACGGACTGTCCAAAACCCCGTTCTGGATTACAAATATGGTCGACAGGGCATGCGTCAGTATGATGGAAGTGGTGGATATACACAGTTAAAGCGTCACAGCTCATAGAACAATGTACATGTGTGTACATCACGTATCTAACATTTCACGAAACCTGGATGTAAGTCATCTCTGCACAACAGCCCTATGTTTGTGACCAGATCATCTGAGTTTGGAACCCATTCCATTAATTTAGAGAGAAAACTATGTACCCCACAATATTCCGAAGGCCTGTGTACATCATGGCCAGTACCAAGATTGCCTGCTACAGTTAAAAGTTGGTTTTTTGATTAAACTTGCTTATCTCCAGTATTATCAATGTATAATAAGTGTACCCCACCCACCCTACTCTACTACAACTGCTAATAACTGAAAATGCATAAATAATGTATGTAATTTAAAGACACATCCGTTTTATTTATCTAGTCTAGAACATCGGTCGCGTTAGGTTATCAAACCCTGGCGCTTTTTCGTCTTATGCTTTGATTTTTTCTAATTTTGTTTGGTACCGTCTTGTTTTGTATTTATGTGATTTTTTACCTCAATTTTGTCGTAGTCATTTTTTGTCCTGCAATTGTTCTGAAGTCTTTAAACCTTCGTGGTTTTCTCGGTGTGGTGCGCCAACTGCAGCTGCTTTTTCTAGTGCTGAATTTGACACGACCTTGATCAATTCGGGTGGCTGCGCTTAGCTTGCGACCTTTTCGCATTTCGTCGAAAACGAGACAATTATATCCCACGATGAGATGCGCTCCAGCTTGTTTGGTATCTGCATAAAATGCGATTTGTTTTCAAATTGCAAATTTTAACCGTGCCTGACTACTCGAGGCACAGCCATTAGGCAATGTTCTATCTGAACCTTTAATTCTTCAAGCTGTTTTCTTTGCATTTGGCAAGAAACTCGCTGCCAAGCAATTTGCAAGGTGTAGTCCGCGAACACACAACATGATAATTTTTACGACTTGCTTCGCCACACTTTTCCGAAATGAAATTTGAACGATTGCCTGTCTTCAATAATTTGGGGCTTTTTCTTTTAAGTATATATATGCTGCTGCCCACATCTGCGTGCAAGCTTGCTGTGTAGCTCCATGTGTACGCGGTCACCGATATCTTTAGAAAATCTATTATGTATGTTATAGTCGGTCATTTTTTGTTCTTTTGCTGGAACATTTTTTTTACTAAATCTTCTTGCTATTTTCAAAAAAAAAAATCCCATTCGATTTGGTTAGGTGTATAACATCGGCTGACCTTTCCATTGCCGTAGTATCAGCACGCTGTTGTAGTTGAGCGTCTCGTGCGCACCAAAAGGTCTCACACCACAATTATTTTCACCCATAGGGTTACTGTACAGCCTTTTCCAACATCTGAGCTTCACAAGCAGGGCAGCAGACATTGTTGTTGGTTTTAATTATCTTCAGTATAGCCAAGACCAGTAATTTAAACAACAATAAAATATATAAGTTAGCCAGGTGGTTTTTTTTCCTCGCTCATGTTTTGTGAACCCTATGGAAAATACAAAATTCATACACTATCTAGCTGAATATGTGGTGCTTCGTGTCAAACAATTCTGAAATTTGAATGAAACCTCATATCAACATGGGATTTTCTGTATCATCTGTCTCTTTACACTGCAGATGTATGCTAAAGCAAAGAAAAGCCTATTTTTCAAATTAAAAATTGCCTAAAATTGAGAAAAAATAGATTTATTTTTCTGTTTTCCTTTTGTCTCTAGGTCGTGAGCTTTCAGGGAGATAATAGAGGTGTGAGACCTGAACGAGAGTAAATATTTTTAGCAACATCATCCATAACATAACATTTAGTAGCTATGTGCAGTACCTATAAAATAAGACCATAAGCATGCTCTATCATATTTACAAGTGAAATGATTCTGGATTATGTGATTGAGAGTAACGCGTGGATTCGACAAGTTCCCGCTGTGAAATAAAAGTCCAAACATGTTTTCATAATATGTAGCATTTGTGTGATAACTACACCATTTGTGCCTCAATCTTCATGAGATTTTTACCACAATCCCCTTTTGTCATCTGCTATCTTATAATTATGATTAAAAAATAATTAGTTCATATCATGTGTACTTCAAACATATCTATTCAATGATCACACTGCTGAAATTTTAATAGGAAAAACTATCATTTCTTTCTGTTATCCATGGTAACAAGATAAAAGTCTAAAGTATACCAGTCAATAGCTATGCATTTAAGATTCTACATGTCAAATTAACCCCCAAATAAGCTTAGGTCTGAGTATATGAAAAGATATGAAAGTCTGAGTATCACTTAAATTTTGGCGCGGTATTGTGCCTTTAACATAAAATACACAAGAAATGCCACCAAATGTAGTATTTCTGTAATATACTCTGCCATTTTCTCTCACATCTGCATGCAAATTTCCCCAAACATGATCTGTGTCACCTGCTTTCAGGAAATGCAACACAATACATAAATACCCCATATAGATAAAAAAAATAATTGAAGCTGTAACTGTAACTGCTTCGCGTATAAAAAATCAAAAACAATCAAGGAAATGCACCTATTTCGACTAGATAACAGATATACAATAATGAGAATTCCACCTAAACAGAACAGCAACATTATTTGTCATCTGTAATAAAATATGGAGAACACCAACAGAAACTTGATAGTTGGAAGATACAACAACAACACTCACAGCAGCAGCAACAACAATCACTTATGTGAGCACTGACGTCAGTAATGGCATCACAAAAGATGAGTTGTTGGACAACTTTAAATGTGAGACATCAACAATATGGGAGATATCAGATATATCAAATTAGATATCTGCTGTCTCTGTGATATTTCCTTACAGAAACATGTGGCTATCTGACACAATGCACATGTATACACCAGAAAACATCATGTTTTTATTTATCACATGAGTTGTCATGATCACACAGCTGTCAAAAAAGTATTCATACCTGCACACAAATTGCTCGAAAATGTTTTTATGAGATTTATATCAAATACCTGATATGGGCATATACTGGACACAATATGTGCCAAACACATTCTTCATCTGTACCAACAACTAGTTGAAATTGTCTGACAAATCATTACTTTGAAACTAAAAACAAATCAATTGAATCAATGTGTATAACGGGCTTTAAAGAAATAGACGTCTGTGGGACTATGATGAAAAATTAGCTACTCTTCAGGTCTCACACCACGATTAATTTTCCCATAGGGTTACTGTGCAGCCTTTTCCAACATCTGAGCTTCCAAAGCAGGGCTAGCAGACATTGTTTGTTGGTTTAATATCTTCAGTATAGCCAAGACCAGTAATTTAAAACAATAAAATATAAAGTTAGCCAGGTTGGTTTTTTTCCTCGCTCATGTTTTGTGAACCCTATGGAAAATACAAAATTCATACACCTATCTAGCTGAATATGTAGTGCTTCGGTCAAACAATTCTGAAATTTGAATGAAACCTCATATCAACATGGGATTTTCTGTATCATCTGTCTTTTACACTGCAGATGTATGCTAAAGCAAAGAAAAGCCTATTTTTCAAATTAAAAATTGCCTAAAATTGAGAAAAAATAGATTTATTTTCTGTTTTCCTTTTGTCTCTAGGTCCGTGAGCTTTCAGGGGAGATAACAAGAGGTGTGAGACCTGAAATGCATGACTTTCGCGTCTGTGTCATGTTCACTTATCGTAACCCGGGTTCTTGCTGCGGAGAATTGTTGACATACATGCGTGGGCTTCTCTATACTCATCGCTTGTAATTTAACAGAATATTGTTTTAATAATCAAAAAAAAATATTTAAGTATGTGCTGTGTTGTTTGCTGTCTGTATGTTGTCCATAGCTATGCTAGGTGTTTTATTATAGCTATCAAGTAGCATAGCACACATCATAGGAGAAGCATAGCATAGCATAGCATAAGCACAGCACTACATCATAGCATAGCATACAGCATAGCATATCATGGATAGTCAAGTATGCTATGCACATGCTATAGCTATGATATGTATCATATTCGCTTTCTTTTCTGTGTGTGTTCTAGCATAGCATAGCATAGCATAGCAGCACAGCCGCAGCACAGCACATCATAGCATCTCATTAACACAAGCACATCATAAGCACATAACATAGCATAGCAAACATCATAACATATCAGCATAGCACACATAGCATAGTATAGCACACATCATATCATAGCATATCGTAGCACACATCATCGCACCAC